>JARYHS010015754.1:0-24998 GCA_031002005.1 Vandiemenella viatica
ACACGTCCTTACACCACCGAGTTTTCAGCTAATCTGACCTGTACAACCCGCATTTCATTTTATAAGAATGGCATCTCACTACCGAAATCAAAAAATGTTCAAGAAAAATATGTTACTGGAGGACTCTCAGAAAATCACTATGTGTAGAGCGTCTCCTAAGAAGTGTTTTATGATTAGTGGGTTTTAGTTCCAAACTTCGTCAAATCCTCGTAAAACATTTATTTTGCTAGTGCACTGGTATGGTTATTTTGACTCACAGAGTAATTTTTTCAAGTTTATAATTTTTGGTTTAAACTATTAAAAAATGTTCTTACACAACTGCTGATTCCAATGAGCTAACTATCTTCAGAATCTGTCGAGTATTCCAAAAGCTATTAATTTTCTAAAATCCAACATAGAAACCTTTGTCTTAAAATTCTGCTTGAAATTACTATTTTCTTATTTATAACTTATTTCACAAAAATGTTGTTTACTGAGCTTTCCTTTAATTTATTTAAGTGTTCTGCAAGTGTTTTTAGTTACTGAAGTGGCTTTAAAAGTTCGAAATTTCAATTTAGAAGTGACCACATTTTCGTTCTATATTGCGACTTTAAAATTACTTATATCATTTATTAGACGACTGGCAACTACTTGAAACTTAAAAAATGATAGTTGGAATATTATTTGGGAGCATAAAACTGCTTTCTAAACTCGAAAATTACCTATTCAAGTTATAACCTTCAATTGGAAAGTGCACATCATGTTTACTATTTTTAACCTATTTAAAACTACAAATTATCAGTGAATTTTACTCTCATTAGTATAATTCTTATTATACTAGTAATTTACAGTCTTGAACCATTTGGAAATTTTGTGACATGATCACGTAACCCAACTTGGTTGTTTACAATTTTGGATGGATACGAATTACGCTTATTTAGGTGAGTTTAAAAGTGATCTTCTACTATAAACTGTTTATTTAATATTATTATTATCTGTTTATCTACTTTTCTGACTTTAAGGCATTGTGAATTGGCTTCTAAGCTGCGGTACCGTGTAGTAACATTAACCCTATTTCTCGTCACTTTTTAGCTGATTATTAAAGATATAAAAGTAAGGTAGCTTACATGTGGCACTCTGCTATCATGAAGGATTTTTTATCATTTACACCAAAGGTCAGTACTTTTCATAAAATGGATTGAAGATAGTAATGTCCTGCAACTTTTTTGACAAATCTTCCTTGAATAATTGTTTTTTGACCTAAGAATAATTATTTTCTTGTGTAGTTTTCAGAGTCTAGTGAAGGCTTTTTTGAAAAAGAAAAAATTTGTATCATTTAAATACTACCGGTACTCACAAACTTCTGACAACTGTTTGCTATTTCTAAACCTCTGCTTTACAGGTCAGATTTGCAATTTTCAGAATTTATTGTACAGTAAATCACAAGGTGTTACTGATTTCCTTTCCTCCTTTAGTATAGTACAAGAACTTCAGTTTTTCTCACTTATATGAATATTTTTTTTTATTTTTGCCGTCATATTTGAAGCAAGAAAAATTGTAGCAATAGATGAAAAATAGAAATCAGGGAATGAAAGTAGTTGCTACATTCTAATAGGCAGAAATGTGCTTTCTAACTAGTTATTTTACTGCAATACCCAATACAATAATATTTCGTTTTCAGTGTGCAAGAGCCTTTAACTTTTTATGACCATCAACCACCATGGGCACCGGGAGGGGGTGCAAGGGGGTGCACTTGCACCCCCCTGCCATGAAAGAAAATTCACAGAAAAAGGATAAAAAACAAAAAAAATTATTATTAAATTCACTGGTTGAATCATATCTCAAGATGCCTAGGTTACTGTCCAAATTTGTTCAGTAACATGTCAAGAAATTCAGTGTCCTTAGTTAATAAATATTAAGTTTTATATATAATGTATTTAAAAAAAAAAAGCAGATGCACCTTCCTTAAAGTAATCCTGCCGGCGCCCATGTAAACCACTGTTGCATTTTCAGCTAAAAGTAAATTGTTATTTCAGAATTCAAAGAAGCATTTATGTTATTTGACAAAGATGAGGATGGAACTATCACAATGGCTGAGCTAGGAGTGGTGATGCGATCTTTGGGTCAAAGACCATCTGGTAAGTTTCCTTTGTAATCTCTTAATTTATTTTTGTTTTAAAAGTCAGTGTATGATGCATAAGAAGACACAATAAATCAGATTTGATATGTTGATTAGCACAAGAAAACCATAAGTATATAGGCCTAAATGATACAGACAGTTGAACTGAATTTGTGATTGAGTGTATTCTGGTGGCAATTTTCCTACTCATCTATTTACACCTTTCTTATTATTATTATTACTGTATGTACTTTGAGTGTAAATTTCTCCTCATACTTTTACTTTTATTCAGAAGCAAGAAAACTACAGCCATGTAGGAGATAAAGAGAAGGATCTAACTTGGGAAGAAGTGGAAACAGCTCTGGGTAAGATGAAGGGTGGAAAGGCAACAGGCATCAACGAAGTGAGTGTGGAAATGATAAGGGCAGCAGGAGTAGTAGGAAAGCAGTGGCTATAGCTGTGTGATGAGAAAGGTACGGAATCAGGGCACAACTCCTGAAGACTGGAAAAAAGGTATAATTATACCTATATTCAAAAAGGGAAGCAGGAAGGAGTTTAAAAACTATAAAGGTATTGCACTGATGTGCCACTGTGCCAAAGTATATGAGGAGATCATTGAAAAAAGGATACACAACAGGATGAAAAAAAGGCTAAGGGAAGAGCAATATGGCTTCGGATCAGGGAGATCGACAGTAGACCTGATATTTGCTATGAGACAGCTGCAGGAAAAACATGAATCTGGAAAGAATCTACTGTTGGCATTTCTCAATATTGAGAAAGCATATGATTGTGTATGCAGGAGTAAGGTATGGAAGGCCTTGGAGAAGAGAGGAGTTCCCAAAGAAACCATCAGCAGAGTGACGGAACTGTACCAAGAAGTATGAGCCATGTGAAAATAGGGGAAGGAAGAATAGAGTGGCTGGAACAAAGGAATGGACTTAAACAAGGAAGTGCCCTATCACCACTACTCTTCATTGTAATCATGGATGAAATAATGCAGAAGGTGGCAGTGAGAATGGGAGAGGAAAACATGAAGGTGATGGCTTTTGCGGATGATCTGGGGAGGAGATGAAGAAGGAAGTGCAGCAGCAGTTAGATGTATGGACAGACAGTGTGGAGGAATATGGCCTGAAATTTAATGTAAATAAATGTGAGTACATGGTAAAAAAACAGAAAGAAGAATAGGATAACCCAGGGAATTGTGAAGGCAGGGGAACAACTAAAGAAGGTAAACAGTTTCAAGTACTTGGGGTGTGTATTAGAGGAATGTGGAGGAAATGATGGTGAGATAAGTGAAATAGGAAGACCAGCAGAAGCATTTCTAAGGAGCATTAGAAGCCTGATATAGATTAAAGATGTGCCACAGAGAAGCAAGAGAGTAATCTATCATGCATACTATATGCCTATCTTGACTTATGCTGCTGAAACATGCACAATGAAAAGCAGGACATCAGCAGAGTACAAGCAAGCGAAATAAAGTTTTTAAGAGGTAGAATGGGAGTTACTAAAATGGACAGAATAAGGAATGAAATGATTAGGTGCACCATAAAAGAGGAACGCCTACATGAAAGGGTAGAGAGGACCAGACTGAGATGATATGGACATGTAAAGAGAATAGAAGTTCAGAGAATCCCATGAAATTAAGATGCATGGTAAATGACCCAGAGGAAAACCAAGAGATGGATGGCTAGAAGGAGTAGAGGGGTGTGTACAGAAGAGAGGAGAGGACTGGAACAAAGTAGAGACAAAGATGTGGTGGGATGAAATAAGGAAATGGAGAAGGCTTGTGCATGAAGCAGGCCCTGCCAGATGCTGGAAACTGTTGAGGATGGTGATGATGATGACTTTTACTTTTGCCATTTACTAATTTTAATTTTTTTTTAGCATATATAGTAAATTACTCACTTCCCTTAGTACACACCTATCCACAAATAAAAACACCCACTGCCTTATGTATGAAATCAAGTGCCAGTTTGTGCTCATGGTCATCTTTTGCCTTCCATGACTAATCTATATATTATATATATATTGGGGAAGATGGGTGTGTAGGGAAATTGCCACCGGAATTAAATTAAATTTAAAAAAAAAATACGCTAAGTGGAAACTTTGGGTCCCTTTATAAAAATATTGTGCAAACAAACAACTGTGAGACTTGGCATAATTATATTTACATGGAGCAGAAGATCAGAAAGCTAAAATTTATATATAACTTGTGTTAAAAATATATTAAATTAAATTAAACAAAAAATTCATTGTTTATGTTCAATTGTTTCTTAATGGTAACCACGCTCAGCGATTCTGCCAATGTCAAGTTTATATGATACTCTGTGTGATCTTTTGTCAAACAGTATAACAAGGATATACTTTAAGTTTATATATAAGAAATGCAGGAAGCTAAAATCTATATATTAATACGCTAAGCAAAAACTTCAGATCCCTTTTTAAGAATATTGTGTGCATGGAATAGTGATCAATTTGGTATATTTAAAGGGCAACAACATTAAGCAATTCTGTGGTCTTTGCAAAACTATATATATATATATATATATATAATAAGCATAGTTCATACATGTTACAAATACATTATTGAATAAAAAATAAATTCACGAGCATATGTGCGTGCGAAATCTGATTGGAGCCAACTATCTGATGTGTAATCCCAGCACTGAAATACGCTGTGGTAGAGCTGTAAAAGTAATGAGAAATTCTGTACCTGTATGTATTGGTTACTAAACTAATCAGTACCCATTACTTTCGAATTGTCACTTGTTACTTTTGATACAATCGAATACTAGCATGATGCATCACATCGAGTCGCGTGGCATACGGGATAACTTTGTTACTATCGTATCATTTCATTACTCGTTACTTTCGATACAATACAAACTAATATGAAGCAGCACATTCGGATCGAGTCGGGTCGCATATGGGATGACTTCATTCGTACTTTGTAAAGTTTAAGTAAATTGTTTATTTAGTAAAATAAGTTTAGGTAAGTTGTTCATTTGGATAAAACTAAAATTCAAGTAATTCAAGTAATTAGCATATTGATCTTATGGAAAAACTCTGAATTTTATGTACAAAAGAATAATATAATTCCAAAACAAACACCTGTTTTAAAAAAAAAAAACTGACCTTTCACCTGACTGTGACATATCTAGTGACTAATTACGGTTATTTTTTAAGGCAGCCTACTCAAAACCCTGCATGGAAGCCTGATATGATAATGGGACATGTATTTAACAATATTATAATCTCATCAAAGTATTTTGTTTTTAAATCGAAGGTTTCACCACTGTCTTCCTTTACTGTTTTCATTTATTTTTGTAAATTCTTCATCTTTTTGTGACAGATTTGTTAAAATAAATGTGGACATACCATCAATTGGGCCTGCAGGCAGATTGCCACTGACTCTACTTTAATTATTTAATTTTTAAAAAATATCAATATTCAAAACTTTTAAATCATTAACAAAGGTACAGGAGAAACATGCGACTAGATTCGTAACTGTTATTGCACTGCGGTTACAACAGACATTCGATGTTATGGGAATATATACTTGGCATATATTGATGATGAGACATGGAAAGATATTGGGGTAAGACTTGAAAGTAATGCTTGGAAGGGAAAAAATGACCATGACCACAAGCTGGCACTCAATTTCAGGCACAAGGGTGTAGGAAGAATCTCTTTTTTAGATAAGGGTGTCAGGGATTGGAATAAGTTACCAAGTGAAAACATGAATAATTTACCAAAAACGTTGAAAAAATTTAAAGTTAAAATTTGTTGAGGGCAAATGTAGGTGGACGCAGGAAAGGGGGGGAGATGAGAGTGTAGAGAAATTGCCACAGTAATGTGCACTCCATTGCAATTTAATTAAATATTATTGGAACATAACAAGTTCAGAGATGTATATCACAAACTATTAGACAACTGTTTTATATTGTAAATTACACTATAAAATAAAATAGAAGGTATGAAATCTTTAAAAAAAAATCATAAATATTTGAAATCAATAAACCTTTTTTTCATACAGCTATTAGCATGTACTCCCATTATTCCTTTATATAGAACATTATATTTTTTTGAAACTCCATGCCAATTATCAAATGTTTCAAATTGCAGAAAATAATTATTAGGATTATGAATGGGCTACAAAGTAAAACTTCATGTTGACTTTTATTCAGAAAGATGCAAATTTTACCACTGTCCTATATATGTACGCTGGAAACCTTAACATTCATAAAAAAGAATACTGAAGCTTCTGGGTATTACAGACAATCAATGACGTGCACATATATAATACTATAAAGACACTAGATTTACATTTATCACAAACAAATGCTACCCTCTGTCAGAAAGGACCACTTAATATGGGAATCAGATTGTTTAATAATCTACAACACAGAATCAAATCTGTAAATGAAAATACAATATTCACTTCAGGACTGAAGGTGTACTTGCTCGACCACTGCTTCTACTGTATTGATGAGTATTTGCAAACCAAATGATAGACTTAAATAGTGAAAAATCTTATAAATCATGTGTTATTTTGTAATTATAATGTTGTGTCTTTATCAAACTTGTACAGATATCTTATGAGTACTCATAGGATCGATAAAATGCTCAAGTGTGTGTGTGAGAGAGAAAGAGAAAGAGCATACGTGCATGTCTGTCTGCAAACAGACTATTTTTGACTTATCCCATATCATTTGTACTTTGTACTATATATGATGCTAAGGGACCAATACAACAAATACTGGAACTATGTTACAAAATATATATATATGATACAAAATCTTCACAGGTTTTCCACTGGATAATATTATCAAAAGACAAGCAGAAAGCTTGCCTTTTGATAATATTATCCGGTGGAAAACCTGTTTTGTCTTTTGATAATATTATCCTATCCGACGGAAAACCTGTGAAGATTTCGTATCAAAGATACACCGGGAAAGCCTTGTTTCTCATATATATATATATATATATATATATATATATATATATATATAAAGAAAAAAAGATTCAGTAGCATGAGGTAAAGCTTTCCCTTTTTCCTTCTTCAGTGACATTAACTTATGGACACATAAAAGAAATATATTGTTACAATAATGCAGGTGATTCAACATAAATCTTTTCCATGCATTTCAAAAATCCTCAGTCATAAACTTGAAGATTTTATTATCTCTGATAAAAGTGGATTTTAATATCTCTGATAGAAGAAGTAAGCTCATAACAACTTATAACAACTTTCAAACCCAAGTATTAATTTCACCAAATATATATTAATTGAATTTTTCTGTATAGATTTCTCATGTAATTATTGTATCAAAATGCTACCCCATAGGGTTATATATTTTGGCCCTTATCCCCTCCACCCTCCCCCCTGTCATTGTAATGCAAGTGCATTTATTTCTTCCTTAAAGTTACTTTCCTGCAGTGTCTGATTCACCATGAACATTTTTTTATAGTAAATCTCTGATTTTCTTTAATGAGGTTTATATCACACATCTGCACTGGTAACTGATGATTGCAGCATTACAAGTTGTAGTCAATATTTAATGTCTTTTTCAGAGACCGAGTTACGAGACATGGTGAATGAAGTGGACCAGGATGGTAATGGTACAATTGAATTCAATGAATTTCTGCAGATGATGTCAAAAAAAATGAAAGGAGCTGATGGAGAGGATGAACTACGTGAAGCATTCAAGTTAGTTTCATATGTTCACATAATTTCTTAAACTACAAAGTGATAGACCATTTAAAATACTTAGATTACAACATTACAATTTGATTGTAAACAGCAGTGATATTTTTTAAGTGATTGAGTTTTGTAATATTGCAGAAACAATATATTAATTTAATTGAAGACTAGCTGGTGCTCACAACTTCATTCGTGTTTCTAAAGATTATTGATTGACAGCTACCGACATGCAACCCCCATAGTGCATGATGGGAGACTTGAAGCTCATACCACACACAAACACCAGTGATCTGTGCAGAGTATTTACCCATACCCTCACAGCTACTGACATGCAACTACCATAGTGCACGATGGGAGACTTGGGGCTACTACAACACACTGTTGTATAGAAATGCTTGTTGGGCATTCAAACATTACTACTGATCTTGATCATGTTGGTACCTATAAAAGTAGCTTGCATGTATTCATTATTCAGCCTCCAATTTTTTGTTATTACCCCAATAGTTTTTGCTTAGACAAACTTTATATTCTTGAACTCTGAGTAGCACAAGTTATGGTACCAGAAAGATAAGGCATCAATACTATATCTCCTTGAATTTATATTCCAGATTGACGTCACTCACACACACTGATTGTAATGTTTCAGAAAACACCCACCTAAATTTGAAAGACCACTCTATAACATCCCGGAATAGAACCAGAGACCACTATCCTGATCATTAATAGAAAGTTTGTAACATCTAGAACTTTTCTAACATCCCCATTTTATTACTACTAAAATCTTCAAAGTCCCTAGTCTATGGTTCGCTGCGCATCACTGAGTTCTTAAAACGTATGTCTTCTCACATCACTGCCTGCTTGAAAACTGCTTCCACAAGGAAATGCTAGTTTGCTATTTATAGTCCTGGCTTATCCTGATCTGGCATATTCTAGAATCTAGAATAATGGGGTATTCCCAAGGGATTTTTCTCTTGTGTATAACAAGAATCCCATCTTCTCATGGGGTACACTATTTTTCTCAGATTTACCCAAAACTTGATTTATCTCCACTCTTTTAGCAAATTACAAATTTTCTTGTAATTATCCATATTAAAGACTTATTAATTCCTAAAAGCTACACATGGGGATGTCATAAAGTTTCAATATTAAAATCCTTTAAATCTCAAATAACTGTTAAACTGTTATATTATTATTATTAATTGAATTTTTCGCTTTCATTTAAGCCTATTTTTTTATCTTCCTAGCTCTTTAATTTGCGAAATTCAAATTCTTTACCTTCCTAAAAACATATCTAAAATTTCCTTATCTTACTCAAACTTTATTCAGGATGCTTCTAGCTATGCTGAAAATAAATTGTGATATTGAAATTTGTAATAACTCTTTTCATTTATTGACAACTTTAAATTGTTCACTCTAACTACATGGCAAAATACGATCTGAAATTGAAAAATCTCTTTAAAGAAAATTTTAACCATAGACATATTTCACCACAAACTAAATGTAATTTTAAGCTTTATTGGTGAACAAGAGTCAACACATGGAGTTAACATAAAATTTTCTCTTTTAACTTTTCCTTTTTTTTTTTTTTTTTTTTTTTTTTTTTTTAAATGGTTAGAATTCAAAATAAAAAGTGTTTTATTTTTAAGAAAATTGTTATAAAAGTTATTTACTACATAAATTACATGTAATAGGCCTCCTACTAAACAGTTTAAGCAAGATATATAACGATACAAACACCAGTGATCTGTGCTATGTAATTGTGTTTGCAGAATGAAATATAAGGATACACACATATTTGGTCAAAATAACCTTAGTCAACCACTTTGAACCACCATATCTCCCACATCCCCATGTAAGCTACCTTAGAATTCTTAAAATTCTAGTTAGACAATTTGGTTAATGAAGAACGGGCATAGTATAGGACCCGATACCACAGTCTAGAGCCATATTCGCAGCGAATTAAAGTCAGAAAATCAACTAAAAAGTTAATACAGACTGTAAAATATCCTTAAGGAGTAAAAATCAAACTGTAAACTTACACAAATAACTGTAATAGTGAAACGGTAAACAACACTTTGTTACGAGGAAATATCACTAAAATACAACCCTTCTCGACACTTTAAAAGTTCTTCGTAATAATAATCAGCCATTAGTAAATAAAGTTTGTCATAATGAAAACATAATCCAGAATTTAAAGCATTTAAAACATGAAAATACCGGTAAGATAACTCACTACATAATCTTGTATTCTAAACTTCATGAAACCATAGTTTTAAAGGCAGTAACTGAAATCAGCTGTTAGTGTGACATAAATGTAAGTTTTTTCCATTACAACATACTAACATTTTAGGATGATATATGCAGTCAGAGGAGGTAGAGAGTGGTTTTAAATAGAATGTGTAAAGCCGACTTGTGGTCCTAGACAGTTTTAATTATTATGAACACATCAATTAAAGTCAGTAAAAGTAAATACTTTTTGGATATGTAATAAAAATCTCTGAAGGTAATGCCATAAACCTTTTTTAATAATAGGCAGAACCTTCATAATAATGTGGTAAATCAGTGATTTTGGTGTCATGGTGGCACTATACAAGGAAGTGAATATTTTTGAAAATTGATTGTAAAACAACTACGGCAGCTAGGGAGGACATTGAAAGCTCTATGGGAAGTTGAGATACCATAGAATCACGTGAAATAAGTTTTAAAGCTCAAAGCATAATATTTCCATTAACAGAAGTACCATATAAGGACACAATAATAAGGATACATAATTTTAGATGACTTTTAAACCCAAGTAATAAACTAGCTATATTTGGTGTTAAATAAAAGATAATTTAAATAGAACCTTCTACCACTTAAATAAATTGAGTTATTAACTTTTGCGTCGAAATGGGGCTGAGAACCCAGATTGGCTTTTTATAGCGAATATGTTAACTTCATAGAAAATTTCATATGGACTTAAATTGCTAGTTGCCCCTCATTCTACCTATTAACCGACTTTCAGAACTCTACAGTTTGTATTTCCCAAGATTGGAGAACTATGTTGGATAGCGGAAGGTTACCTTGGTTGAGAGGTGATGGACGTGGTGGTCTGAGTCAGTCGTTGGTAGTTTCTTTGAACGTAAGGATGTGTCACGCTGGTCTGCTCAAGAGGCACTTGGGCCGGGAAGGCTGGAAGCCGTTGTGGTCATAGCCATGCGTAGTGGTGGCCATGTTGGAATTTTAATGTGTTGCAGTTCAGTTTTGATAATTAACATATGACTTTAAAAATTATACAAAGGGGTTTTGGTCTGTCAGTCTCACTTCATAATTAGCAGTCATTTTGGTAAAGTAGAGTCCGATAGGCTTCAACTGTAAAAATTGTACAAACTATTTCAATAATATGGTGAGTTTTGTCTTTGAACCAAATACAGTGATTTTCATTCATAACTACCTAACCTTTAGTTGCTTGAGAATTATATCAAGGAAAGTGGCGACCATTTTGAGTTTTACAGTTAACTATCCAAGTGGCAAAAATATTACATAGTAAAAGTAATTTTCATCATCTACAATACAAGCCAGAGAAGTTAAGGTGATAGCACATATCATAATCCTGGTATGACACTCGTCCCTTACACCCACAGCTACTGACATGCAATCACCATAGAGCACAATGGAAGATTCCAGACAACTACAACACATAAACGCCGGTGGTTTGTGCTTGGTAGTTCTGGCTGCAAGGTGAAATATAGGGACACACAAGTCTTTGGTAGAAGTAAGAAAAGTGCCCTAGGTTGACCACTTTCACCGTATTTCCCACACCGCCGAAGTTACCAATATCTAACAACGAAATGCATGATGGGAGAATTGAGGCTACTACCACACACAAACACCAGTGGTATGTGCTATATAGTTATGGCAGCAAAGTGAAATATATAGACACACATGTCTTTAGCTGAAATATAAAAATGTCCCAGATTGACCACTTTCAACCACTTGATCTCCCTCACCCCCACAGCTACCAACATTCTGCCAACGTTGTACATGATGGGTGTTTCCATGCTACTACCACATACAAATACCAGCTTTCTGTGCTAGGTAGTTGTGGCTGCAAAGAGAAATATAGAGACACACATCTTTGGTCAAAATATGAAAATGTCGCAGATCGACCACTTTCAACAACCAAATTTCCCACGCCCCCATAGTTACTGGCAGTTGGCCAATGTTGCGCACAAGGGGAAATTCCATACTACTACCACACACAAACACCAGTAGTCTGCACTTGGTAGTGGAAGCTGCAGAGTGAAATATAGGCACTCATACATCTTCTTCTTCTCTTCGACATCAGCCATCTAAGGACCACGAAAAGTATTCCCGTGCATTCATTTCGATGTTTTTTTTTCTTGACTTCCAATAGTTCTTCATCCTCTCACTTTGCTGTTTCCTCCTTTCTTCTGTCCATATGTTACTACATTTCCTCTTCTCCTTCTCCTGGAAACCCTTGAAATTTTGGATCAATCTCCTAAAAGTTGCTCTATCTTGTATTAAATCTTCTGTTATTCCTATATCAATCATATCTTTCTTTACTCCTTGGATCCACTGGTTGTTCTTCTTCCTCTTGTAAACATGATTGAAAATTCTTTTTGTAAGTCTATTGTTATCCAGTCTTATTATGTGACCAAAAAAACTGATTTTCCTCTTTCTGATCGTGTCTGACATCCTTTTAATTTCTTCTTCTTTGTCTAGGTCTTTATTCCTCTGGTGTCTAAACTCACTATTTCAATTTTTAGTGGTACCAAAATTTTTCTCTAAATTTTCATTTCCTTTTTGTCTATCTCTTCTATTTCTCCAGTTTTCATAGAGAACAAGTATTCTGAGGCATACAGTCCTTCTGGTTTGATTACTGTGTTGTAGTGTTTGATTTTAATTTTCCTTGATAGATTCTTCTTATTGTATGTATCTTTACTCAGTTGGTATGCTAGTTCTAGTTTTCTTGCTCTTGATATATTTGCTTCCTTATCAAGCCCACTAATCTTAATTACTTCACCCAGATATTTAAATTTATTGACCTTGTTAATTTTTCCGTACTCTGTGTTTAGTACTGTGGGTAAATCCCTAATATCGGTCATGAATTTAGTCTTCTCAAATGAGATCTGAAGTCCAACTTTTCCTGCTATATCTTTCAGAAGGTTGATTTGTTCAAGTGCCATTGCTATACTTTCAGAACGAACCGCTATGTCATCAGCGAAGGCCAAACAGTTTATCCCAACCCCTATTTGCTTTGAATGTAATCTTATCTCATGGTGAATTCCCCTTTCCTTGAGTTTCTCTTCCCATACTCTTATTACCTTCTCCAAAAAGCAATTGAAAATAATTGGTGAAAGCCCATCTCCCTGCCTGACACCAGTTTTTATTTTAAATTCCTATGAGATCTCTCCCATAAACTTCACTTTTGAATTAGTTCCAGTGAGGGTCTGCCTGATTATGTTGACCAATTTTGAGTTGACACCAAATTCCTGTAAAATGTTCAATAACGAGACTCTATCTACTGAGTCCTAGGCTTCTTTGAAGTCCACATAAACTATTACATAGTTTTTGTTCTTTGTAACCCTGTCTCGTATTACATGTTTCAGATTTAAAATCTGTTCTGCACAGGATCATTCTTTTCTGAACCCACCTTGGTATTCTCCAATTTGTTTGTCTATTACTAGCTCAATTCTGTTTTGAAGAGCTTTTGAAAGTGTGTCACTTCTACCAGGGAAATTCCTCTGTAATTGTTCACATCTGTTTTGTCACCATTCTTGTGCAATGGGTGTATCAGTGTGTTCTTCCATTCATCGGGAATTTTTTCTGTTCACCAGATTTCCTGCAGTATGTTTGTCAGTTCCTGCCTTGCTTGACTACCTGCCTCTTTCCGCAACTCTGCAACAATCAGATCTTCCCCTGCAGCTTTATTGTTTTTCAGACCTTGGATTATGCCATGGATTTCTTTCTCATCTGGTGGCACTAAAGGTTTAATGCTTGCTTGTGACTGACTGATTTCTAGTCTTTCTTGAGGTTCTTCACAGTTCAGTAATTTTTCAAAATAACGGGCCAAAATTTTGCAGTTTTCTTTGTTGTTTAGGCCAATTTTTGCATCTTTAAAGCTAGTATTTTGGTGGTTGATACTTTGTTATTTCCTCTTTGAACATTTTATAAAAGTTTCTTGAATTACATTTAGCGAAATCTTCATTAATTTGTAAGAATCTACTTTTTTCATTCTTCCTCTTGACGTTTCTTATAGTTTTAGAAGTTTGTTTTTGGATTGTGTCGAAAGTTTGGAAAATCTCATAGGTTTTATAGGAGTTCCATCTTTTCCAAGCTATCACTCTCTCATTTATGGCCACTTCACATTCTTCATTCCACCATCTCTGCTTCTTATTTCTTTTCATAGAACATACTTCGCAGCAGCTTTGGTTATTTTTGTTCTCAGATCATCCCAGTTTGTTGCAGTGTTGTTTTGAAACTTTTCTTTGAATTTTTGATTTACTTGTTAGTTATTTCATAGCATTTTAACATCAAATTTAGTTCTCCTGTTTGTTATCTTGTTACGTCTGTTGTGAGGGATGGATCTCACTTTTATAGTTGTAAGGTAGTGGTCACTTTAAATGTTGGTTCCCTTTCTCACCTTGACATTCTTGACCTCTTTTATGCTCTTGGAGGAGATACCTACGTGGTCAATTTGGAATTCTCCAAGGTTTGGGTTTGGGGAGCACCATGTTGTTAGTTTTCTTCTCAGTTTTTTGAAGAAGGTAGACATCAGCTTGAGATAAAGGCCTTACACAGTTTGATAAGCCTAATTCCATTTCTATTCATTCTCCTGTGTGCCGGGAACTCTCCTACAATATTCTTATAAATTCTTTCTCTCCCAATTTGTGCGTTGAAAACTTTGACGTTATCTGTAGGAATTTTATGGATTTCGTTTTTCTAAAAGTTCCCAATAATCTTCCACTTTATCCAGATTTTTCCTGTTATCATCATTGATTGGAGCTTGGCCACTGATTAAGGTATAGTTTTTATTTCTACATCTTATTGTCAAGAGAGAGAGCCTCTCAGAGGGTGAGTGGAAGTTTTGGACTGATTCCACTATGATCTTGTTCACAAAGAACACAGTTCCAAGGTGGGGAACTTTCTCCATCACTCTCTTCCCAGATTTTCCTTTATATATCCTATAGTCTTCTGAATCTAACATATTACTGTTTGTATATCTGGTTTCTTGAAGAGCAAGTACCAGGATTTTCTGGTCGTTAAGAATTTTGGTTACTTCATTTAGTTTTCCAATCTTTAGAAGTGAATTGATATTAAGAGTACCAAAGAAGTATTTTCGTTTTGGTCTAAGCTTGTTGCTTGGTGGGTTTCCAGTAGAAGGCTCCAACTCCTTCTTGCATGCAGTTCTGGGCTCTCCAGAATCCTTAGGCCCCGTTGCACGGCATACTGCCGTGGTGGATTGACGTTTCCGATTACCACCTGGAGTACTACTCCCGTAAGTTTACATCATGCACACATCTATTTATATATTTATTTATCAATTCTGTTTCATCGATCCCTGCTGAGGAAGGACCTCTGGGATTTGAAACATTTCATGGTTAATACACATACATACAATCTGATATCTCTAAACGAGCAATTCTTGTGTATATATATATATATATATATATTTCAGATTTCGGAAATGGCTATAATGAATTGGATGAAATTTGATATTTAGATAATGTTTTGACTTTTAAGATTACCTAAATAGTTGTGTTACCTACAAAAAAGTGAGTTTACAAAATAGGAACAATTTTTTCACTCCGTATCTCAAAAACGGCACTAGCACCATCTCATAGACAATTCAGGTACCCGAAAGCCTACAAATAATTTCTCTTTGATTTCAAAGAATATTTAAACGAACAGTTCTTGTATACTGGCTGACCCGTGGAAATATTAGCACTGCAAGTTTAATTGTAAAACATTTAAAAAAGAAGATGATTAAAAAAATTTCGTTGGTTTTGTCATAGGTGATACTTTACAGAAACTTCTTTGAAAATAATTTTACCGGAAACAGTTATAAACTAATCACCGTTTACTTTTTGACCGTAAAAAGTGGTTGTTAGTTTGTTATTAAATACTACCACGCCATGTATGAGCATAGTTTATTCGGTGTGAATGAATTTAGCACTGATGATGTTCTATCATTACCATGACATCACAATCTGATGATGGATTCTTATAGAACTTGATGAAACATATCAAACATAAATAATAAATGTTCTTAAATCAGTTATAGGTATAGTTCCTTGCACGTTTCTTCTGTTCCAGGCCGTATTTCAACCTAACAAAAACCATTAGGAACAAAATAAAACATTGAAAGTACATTTCCACCATATAGACAAAGTGGTTTTGATGGATTTTTTCTGGTCCAGGCCGGATCTAATCCTAACCTCTTCACTTATATCCGAAAAATAAATTCATTATTTTCGATTTGTCTTGACGAGTTTCATACTAATTCATCAGACTTGGCTATGGCAAAATTTATCTTCTGGTCCAGGTCGCATTTCAACCAACCACATCAAATTTTCAGATATGATATCTCGAGAACTAAGCGAGATTAAAAAAAAAGGAGCAATTTTTGTATTTGGTTCCTCAAAAACGGCTCTAACCTTATTACGTAGAAGGTTCAGGTACCAGCAAGCCTACTGATGTTAGTTAAGCTTCTCTTTGGTTAACTGTGCACCTCAAAACACCTAGGAAGCCTTCAATCCTTTTACTTTAATCAAACTTTACTCGAAATCTTGGATATTGAACAGAAATCGAAAGATGCCGAGCGAAGATCGGTCACCCAGTTACTATGAGTCATAATCATAGTAAAAACAGTTATATGTTCCAAAGACAAATAAAGAGAATAACAATAAACATTAATTTTTACAACTGAATTTTGCAAAAGTCATAATGAATACAATTAATTAATTTGTTCAAATTTTTGAATGGAGTAGAAGGAGTTGCCTATAAGATAATCTCTCAGTTTTTCTTTAAATTTATCTTTATTATCTGCAAACTGTTTTATACTCTTGGGAAGTTTATTAAAAAGATGTATACCAGAATAATTAACTCCTCTTTGTCCTAATGACAGAGATGTTTATATTTTGAGCAAGTTATTACTGTTTCTTGTATTGAAACTGTGTACCTGTGAATTAGAAGTAAACTGGTTAAAATGATCTATGACAAAGCACATGAGAGAATATATATATTGAGAAATCATTGTATGAATATTGAGTTTTTTTAAAAAGTTGTCTGCAAGAAGTTATTGGATGTTGATCCTAATAGCAATTTTCTGTGCTATGAAAACTGTTTTACTTTGTGAAGAGTTTCTCCAAAAAATTATGCCATATGACATCACTGAATAAAAACATGAGTAGTACACCTGTTTCATTAATTCTAGATCTGCTGTTAGTGAAAGTGTTCGTATTGGAAAGGTGGCACTACTTCTTCAGTAGTGAAGTGAAATGTTCATTCCAACAGGGTTTCTCATCTATTTCAATACCAAGGAATTTTATACTCTTTGTTTCTAAGATTGTGTTATTTTTACAGCTTAGAGGAGAATCGGGTAATATGGAATACCATTTATGTTTTGTTGTACAAAATAGTAATGAAAATAATTTAACACTTGAAACTAAAACCAATACAACCTTCAACTTCTTGTGATAACATATATCTAATATAAAGCTGTCAAAACAGATTTTTTATATTATTAACATTTAGTTTTAAAAAAAATTTTGTTTGGAGGGTAATATGGAATAGAAGGTTTCAAATAACGTAAACTATCTGGAATTGAGATAAACGGATTTAATGATTCTTTTTAGTCAACATCATCATCATCTTTGTCGGATTCAATAGCTATCGCTTCTTTCTTTTTTGGCTGTTCTTAAAACAAAACATAATTAATGAATTAATTAAGAAATATTTACTTTCTCAATTGTTATTTTATTATTTTCAATCAATATTAACCAAAATAGTATTACTGACATTATATTTAATTAATAATGTATTTCAACTCAGTAATTATTTTTCGGGTTGTATGAAATACACACAGTTTTATGTCTGGTTTTATGGAATACCAAGTATCTTATATTACCCGAATCGCTATCTTGGACAAAATAGGTTTGATGATATTATATAAAAAGATGGAAGCCAGAAAAAAGATCTGTACAACAAACCATCACTCTTTTAGTTCACAGTACACTGAGACTAGTGATCAACAAAATAAATCTAATATTTTATATATATATTTTAGAAAACTAATCTGCAAAAATTCTCGAAAGTGGAAAAACAAACTCTGTTGGATATCAAACACAGTTCAGCTCCCAAATGACCGACCTTCATAACAAAGCATCAGAGTAGTTTTGAACAGCAGTTGATGGTACTTCCACTACACAGCAGCATTCGGCAGAGGAGAAACCTCAGTATTCCATATTACCAGACTATTCCATATTACCCGATTCTCCTCTATTTGTAAATCTTGCTGTATATAATTTTTTATTTTAACCCTGATATAATGTGCTTTTTCAAAATTTAATTTTAATGAATTTGTCTTATACCAATTTGCTACTTCACTAAGTACTTCATTTACATTAAATTCTAGATTGCTGTTTGGAGTTTTTCTCACAGTCAGGTTAGTGTCATCTGCAAATAAAACACTCTTAACTGTGTCAGATACGTTTCCAGGAATTTCATTGAGGTACAGCAAAAAGAGGAGGGGTCCTAGGACAGAAACTTGTGGAATTCCATGTTTTATTTTCATCCAGTCTGATGAAGCATCTTTATTTATATTAGAATAAAAATGGAAACTTTTTGCATTCGACTTTCCATGTTTGATTTAAACCATTTACTTGCAGTTCCATAAATACCATAGTATTCCATTTTCTTCAAAAGTAATTCATGATTTACTCTGTCAAATGCTTTTGCAAGATCACAAAATATTCCTACAGGGCTCATTTTATTATTCAGTTACTCAAAAGTGTTATTTAAAAATGAATATATAGCCATTTCTATAGATGATCCTTTTTGGAACCCAAGTTGTGATTCAGTGAGGATGTTATTTTGTGTGACATGTTTTATTACTCTACAGTATATGATTTTTTCAAAAATCTTTGAGAATCCTGAAAGTAATGAAATGGGACAATAGTTATCTACACATGTTGCTTCTCCTTTTTTAAGCAACGGTTTTATAACTGCATATTTTAGTCTATTTGGAAACACACCTTGCATTAAGGATTCATTACAAATGTGGGCAATCCTTGATTTCTGTTTTACATACCCTATTTGACCAGTAACAAAATTCAAGTGCAGTTTTTATGCTAACACTCCATTGCATCATAAATAGAGCATAATATTTTCTTCCAAAAAAAAAAGAACTTTGCAGTTTTGCCCCAGATTAACTATCAGCTTTTGAAACAGAAAACAAGTGTACTGGAAACTTAAACTTGTTAACCTTTCATTAATGTTATTGAAATTTTTTTATTACTGCATAGAAATAAGCTCATAGAAAGTACTCCATTTGTAGTAACATGCTGTGCATATATGTGCAGTTTAATCAATCCATAGTAACATGTTTGTGTTATTATTCTCCTCAAATATTCAGGGTTTTTGACAAGAACAATGATGGACTGATTTCAAATACAGAACTACGCCATGTTATGACTAATCTTGGGGAGAAACTTTCTGACGAAGAAGTTGATGATATGATTAGAGAGGCTGATCTTGATGGTGATGGAATGGTGAACTATGAGGGTAAGTGAAAATGTTGGTTCTAGTTCAAATTGTTATATATGTATGTATCCAGGAAATTGTGTAAAACTTCTTTCACTGATTAATTTTCTTGTGGATATCACATTATAGCTGTCATCTCTCTTACTCTTTTAAAATTAAGGTAACTGTGTCTTTTCTGTGTTAAATATTAATTTATTTGTATTGAACCACCTGTTTATTTTATTTGTAGTACCATTTGCAGTGTTTTGAAGATTTTGTACAGATGGATCCTTTAAAAATAAGCTACTGTCATCTGCAAAGAACACCATGTTATCAATAACTCCTAATATGCATTACAGATCATTTATATAAATTAGATACAGCACCGGAGGAAGAATTAACTCTGGAGGTTTATAGCTTCACTTGTCTTTACAGCCTCCATGGATAGTTACCCATTTATATTTTCCAAATGATGATATGGAAGGGGAGGGAAGTAAACCAATTGCTCACCATAGACAAAGGCAGGAGGTCCATGATAATAGGGGAAAAAAACTAGCATTCTTTACAGTATTTTGTTAAAAATTTAGTCATATTAGAAGTCAGACATATTTCAAGGGCATTATATGTGTACATATTTATATCTTCCTTGACCCATGGGTCATATGGTAGGTCTTGATATGTTCACATCTGATCCGCTTGATATATGCCGCTCATTTAACATGATCACAATTATTGCTCAAATAATGTAAAGTGTGTCTATATGTTTGCAATTTATTATTGCGTTCATGCCATTACCTGTAACAAGTGGTGGGCTTACTGTCACTATCCTTCCTTATTATCATCACTTAAGAGCATTTTCACTGCCACTATTATCAAATTTCTATTTTCTGATTTGCCACTAATTTACTGAAAAGAATCTTATACTCAAACAATTAAAGACCCTAGCCACAACACATTATTCCTTGAGAATTTAATTTCTTACGTATTGCTTCTATAAATGCAAAAGGTGCAGATTGTCAAAATACTTTGACTAAAACCAAGTTGAATTTTACTGATCAATTAAATTTTGTGTAGATGTGTGTACACCCTTTGTCAGGCGGCAAGGCTGCACGGGGGTTAATTTTAATTTTTTAATTTTTAATTTAATTGCAATAGAGCACACGCTCCGGTGGCAATTTCCCTACACACCCAACTTGCCCCTATCCTACACTCACCTACATTTGCCCTCTACAATGCAATACCTTCACCTTAACTGTGAACAATTAAGTTCATGACCCTGTGTAGTCTTCTGGTATCTATAATATTAAATAACCTGGTTGCCACGCATTTGTATTAAACCCCAAATGCGAAGGGTAATTTAAATAAAGTCACTTAACATAGCTTGAGAGTAACAAAATACTTATACTCTTGCAAAAGTTCATTTGTACATTGTCGATACCAGAAACGTGAATAAAGCACCGAACAACAGTTTCTTTGAAGATTCCAAATTAAGTACAATTCTACGAGAAGACAAACACTCACTGAGTCCCCGTAACATTAGTGAGTATTACGGCATGTTGGAATTTGCCTGAACTGCTACCGCATAGAACAATTTGCTCCGTAACCAGCGGGGAGTTGCGCGATCACTTTCCGGCGAAAGAATGAGACAATCTGTGCTTGCTGCAAGACCCTTTTATAGACTTCTCAGAGCCTATGACATCAGCAACTTTTTCTTTAATTAATATCTCTAAGAGTACTAAATAGTTTAACTTGAAATGTTTACAGGAACTTTCTATCATCATGTTCTATCTGTTTTAATTTAATTTGACATTCAAAAGGATTTCTATAATCTTAAAATTGAAGTCATCACATGACCAACTTGGCGGAATTTTTACGCGCTCCATCAACAATTAACGACAATCTATCTTCAAAAACTTAATTACCAGACAAATGCTTAAACTTTTTACTGAAACCATTATATATTCGTAACCGTCTCAATTTAGGCTATCTACTGATATAAATTTCAAATTAATATTCCTTTTAATTAAAAAGTTAATTTTTTCTCTTAATTAAAACTTCTAATTAAACTTTGCCAGATTATTTAATTTTACTACCAAAATATCAGGAACAATGCTGACTACAGCTGGTGATAAAAGATCAGTTGTAGCTTCACTCGATTCAAAGATATTTCAAATCTTAGATTTTTGCTTTTCTGATCGCGTGTTTCAAAACGTAAACAAACCTTAAAATAAACATTTCGCGATATGATAAATACACTTTAAAATAATTTTTATGGTGAATTTTCACTGTAGGAAAGATTACAAGAAAATTCCTTTAAGCTGACAATTACTCTTCTCGAAATTTCTAAGTCCAGCATAAGCAAATTTACAATTGATCTATAGAATATTTTACTACTGGGGATAGCTAGTGGGAGTGCTTTTGGTGAACTAAAAGGTACTTTACATCTTTTGTTTACTATTTATATCTTTCATAACACAGCAGCAATATGGGACTGTCATTCTGAGCCTTTGAACAATTGCCTTTCTTATAAAGTGGATTGATTATTGATTTTTCTGAATGAGTCATAAAAGATAACTTAATAAAAAGAGCTTGTAATAGCTGTTTTTATGAAGTTATATTTTATGACTGATTACTTTGCTAATGGTGATATTGCAGTGTTTGTTATAAAGGAGGATGCTGACCAAAATACTGGACAAATCAGGTGAAGTGTAATGGAAAGAAAAATGGAATGAAACAACAGCTTTAGAAAGGAAAACCGAAGAATTTAGCATTCTGGAGCTGGAATTAGCAGTGATAGGCATACTAGGTGGGAAATCACCAGGATTAGATGAACAGATGGCAGAAACAGTAAAAGCAGAATGAGTAATGGTTGTATAGAGTTATACAGGTGATTTGGGTAGAAAGAAAAATATCACAGAACTGAGAGAAAGGATCTATTCATGAAAGTACCTATTCATAAAAAAGCAGTAAATAAAAATGCAAGTGGTTTTATATTGCTGAGCTACTGCCTGAAAAATATATATATATATATATATATATATAAATTATTCTCAGTAAAATCAAACAAAGAATAGTTTTGAAACTGCTAGAGAAGAAAATTATGGAATTTATACTCATGAGATGATACACCTGTTTCTCTTTAATAATGTTCAAAACATCTTTTATTTTATAATCTGATCTGCCAATCTCCCTATTTATAGTCAAATGTTTAGCTTCTTTAATTTTGTTCAAATTCTACAACAATGCACCAGTATGGTCTTGCACATTAAAGTTCACTGGACTGATGAGGTACAATGACCTAGGTTTGAAACCTGTGCCCAGCAAACAATCTGTACTGATTGAAATTTTTAGGCAGTTTTGCATTATTAGCTGGACAAATGCTGGCATGTTTTCCAGTCCCCACCTCATATACTACACATTTCACGAACAAAAATACACTTATCAAATAGAACACAGGCTAAAATTCTCACAGATAGATAGCTACAGGTGCACTCACCATCCCCCTCCTCCACCCTCCCATCGCCTATGATAGCCCTTCAAAATAAGCACAGACTTTGGAAGAGAATATGCAGGATGACCAATTAAAGTGGAAATTTTCGAAAGATAATGATGATCATCAATTTTCTACAGTAAATTTGGTAATGTTTTCTCATAAAATATTCAAAATAAAATGTTCTATAATGTGAAAAAATTTCAAAAATATTTGAGACGAATTTGAGATCAGATGTTGTTCCAACACTTGGCAACCTTACTTCAGGATGGCAGTATGTAGACAGGCATCCTCAACATTGGTTGTGTTTACGATTTGGTAGTAGGGGCCGATACTTGTAAAATTTTACCAATTATGTAGCATTTTGGAACATAGAATATTTTCGAGCACAGTGGGACATACAATCTGGTGTTTGAAGATTAAAATTAACTTGAAGAATTTAGTACAGCTTTCGAAATAATGATCAATTAATTTCCTTTTACTTTCATAATAACTTTGGGGTGTTTGTGAAAGTATCCTTTTAGTGTTTGTGTCTCTTGAAGAATAATCTGTGTGTGATTTCAAGGTTCAGTAGAGTCTATTAAATGATGCTACAGTTTCAAAGAATATTTTACTTAATATTCATCAGTGACTTTTCTTTTGCTATGCAAACTCTTAAAGTGTTGTGGGGAATTGAACCAATAGTTTGGCGACTGCGCATGTCAGATCCATGCATCAGGCATCAGAGACATCAAAAACAATAAGTTAGTTATTCAACATCAACTCTATGGTCAGAGCTTATACTACTTCTGTCCAGTAAACTCCTGCTGAACAAATAGTTTAATAGACTCATCTCTTTGGCAATCTTATATTGACTTAATATTTCTTTGTTTGCATTATTATCCACCAGTAATTTAGTTTCCTTCAGTATTAACATGTATTCTTGACCATAACTTCCCACATAAGATTCAATATAGATTAGTACTTGGTTAAAAATTGTACTATCTCTGGAGCAATTGTAATGCCTATTAATTATTGGAGATGTCCCTGGCCCAGCTAAACTTTCAAGCGAGTCTACTATAGTTTCTTTACTACAAAAATCTTTAACAGCAGTACACTCTACTTCATTTGTGAATACTTCCTTTATTTTCACCAACAGAAATACCGCTAACCTCTATTAATTAATTGCATGCTGTAGTAAACACTTTGTCATTTAAATTTACTTTCTCACTATCATTCTTAAAAACATTTTTTTCCATTAACTTCATTTGGAACATCTTTATTTATCTTGCTCACAAAACACTCATATTCTTCATCATAACTGCCATTAATAATTTAATCACCTTCCTTTTTACAATAAACAACAAATTCCTCTGATTCCATATTGGAAGATCCAACCAATTCATATTAGTAATATTTAACCTCCTTTTGAAGGTTCTTCAACATCTTTTTCTGTTACCACATAATCTGCCAGGACTAAAAAATCAGGATTTGATTTAGTTGTAATAGTAATTCCCATCTTTGAGAATGATCAAAATCATAATACATCTTCTTATACTCTTCATTCTATTTAAAATCTGCCTCTTACTTTTTGAGCTGCTTGAGCATAAATCCTCACTACTGGTTTCAGAAACATCCTTAAAGTAGCCACTATTTAATTTCACACGTCTGCTAAAATACATGTGCTCAATCACATCATGATACACCTTATTTACCTCATATTAAATATTATAGAGTTTTATTAACTGAAATTCCATCAAAATATATTCCTAACTTTCCTGTAACCACATCCAAATAATTTCTTAACACACTTTTTGTTATTATTGTTTATCTCATACACTGTTCATGCCTTGGCATCTCATATTGTTTTATAAAATATTCACACTTCATCTGGAAATGTGAAATCCCCTGGTATGAATATCTAATATGAGTTAAACTTCTAAACCACTTATCAGCTCTGTAAAATAGATCTCCTTCACCAA
>JARYHS010015756.1:0-16010 GCA_031002005.1 Vandiemenella viatica
TTTGAACCGACCCAATTGAATTACTACCACATAGGCATCCAAAACAAACGATAAACAGACAATTTCCCCCCTAACCACAAAACCCTTCCCACCCCCACTATTATAAATAGGCTCACTCAGCATGTAAATAGGCCCCTTTGAAAACAAACAGCATAATAACTCACCCTCCATTAGCTATAAGTAGGAATAGGTAAAAATAGGGTTAGGCATAGTTAGGTCCTAAATTGTATTTAAAAAAATAAATCCTCCATTAGCTGTAAGTAGGTAATAAGGATGTAAATACATAATATAAATAACCCACAAGATCTAGATCAGTTTAGCTCAAATTAAGATAAATACATTCAGGCCAGCCTCATTAACTAGATTCAGATATTAGCAATAGGTCACCCTGGCGCTAAGGACGACATGCAGCTTATGTCTGCGACATATCATGATGGATGGATGGATGGAACCATTCCTTTCAGTTCCTTACACTATCTGCTAACATTCTTCTTTAAGCTGCCTACACCAACAATTCTTCAGCTTCTTCTCATATCTCTCTAAACATTCATAGCAGCTTCGCATCGATTTTTCAAACTTTTTTTTTGCCTCGTCGACGTTGTGGTCACAAGAGGTGGGATGGGATCGGTTGCAAAGAACGGGAAGGAATTAGCCCATCGCCTTTTGAAGGAAGCATTCCGGCATTCGCCTGGAGTGATTTGGAAAACAATGGAAAACCCAAATCTGGATGCCCGTACGAGGATTCGAACCTGCGTCCTCCCGAAAGCGAGGCCAGAACGTTAACCGCTCAACCACCAGCTCGGTATCAGCTTTCTAAACCATCTTCTATATAGTTTGTAAACTGACATTGCTCTACTAATCCTTCTCTTCAAACACAAAGGCCCTAGCGCGAAATATTGCGACGCTCCAGTGCAAAATTTTACCGGTGACCGCGACAGTTCTACAACTGCGCGATTGCCCTGACGAAAGTTCGAAAATTGTTTCGATTCCGTCTGACATTTTCCAATACTGTTTCCCACCTGTATGAGTGTAAGACAAACGAGGACTGCAACATCGCAGCATGAGAAACTGTTGCACTATGGTGGCACCTCGTCACTCTTCGGTTCTATACATATCTTCCGAGTGAACTCTCGTCATGCGTTGCGATAGTGACGCAGTAGTTCCGAACGAGGGGTGCTGTTAATCCTTTTAAGCGATGAGATGACTCTATATGTCGTCACTGCTGTGCCTTTATTGCACATTGTCTCAAAGTGTTCGGCAAGTTACACCATATTCTGCAAAATCTGTAACAACTTACAATTTTAAACCCCTCTGCGTGTCTACAGCATGTGAGCCTTGCCGATCTATCCTTTTATTCAGAGGGTCGTTCATTGTTTCTCTAATCTTACTTCTTATCGAGTCCATCCTCTTTACTTCTAATCTACTTATGAATGATTTCGTTTTTATCACCTGTATCTTGCTCACAACAGGATAGTTCACTGCCAAACGATTCAGAAGCATTAGTGTGCACAGCAGCATGACACTCACCGAACGTGGTGGGAGAGTGATAACTAGGGTTCGGATCTTTATGACCAAAAAAATAGAGAAATATGCAGGCAAATATAACCTTAAAAATGGGTAAATATGACCTAAAAATGGCAAAATATTACCCAAAAATGACACAATATGACCAAACATTTAAATTTACTATACATCAAAACATGTTCAATTATACGTCCTTTGTTTTATCTAGGAGTGTCGGTGTCATGTGATTCCGTGCACTCGCTGCAGCATTGGGAAATTAAATTTTAAATCGATTTTGTTGAAGTCACTTAAATTTCAGATAATGTACAGAATAGAACTCTCTCATCTGTACTAAAATACTCCTTTCTAAAAATTTTACATAACTTCGCACTTTCAGAAAATTTTATTTTCGGCATGGCGGTAGGTCTACTCACTGAACTACTTCAGATTTAACAACGATGACTGAGGATATTTCAGTGAGATATTGATTGACGCTGATCGACACAGACATGCTTCTGCTGTATTGTCGAGATTAAAAGGCGGGCGGAACATTACGTTTAGAGAGTGACAACAATGTATAACTTTAATTTTTGACTGGTGAATTCTGACCACAGTGAAAATTAGTTTTTTCTCCCGCACCTGTATAGCAGAAGTACAGTTCTGCGAAAAATTATCTCAATTTCTTATCTATAACTATTGAATTCCCGGTACTATTAAAAAACTACCAGATTTTTCATCAAAATATGACCATATGAGTAGTGATAAAAGGCCGGTGTGAGCCCAGTTTTTAATTGACGCTAATTGATTTTAATTAATGCTAATTGATTTTAATTAATGTTAATTGATTTTAATTGATTTTAATTGAATTTAATTGATTTTAATTAATGTTAATTGATTTTAATTAATTTTAATTGATTTTAATTGAGACTAATTGATTTTAATTAATTTTAATTGATTTTAATTGAGACTAATTGATTTTAATTAATGCTAATTGAATTGCGGGGAGGGGGTCTCACATCTGTAACCTCAGATTGATCTTATTATTTCCTTATGTACAGCGGTCAGCGGACAGTTTTTTTCCCCATGTATTCTTATGGAGGATGGAGTGAGCCCACTTTTTGCCCCATGGCGGGGAGCCTTAATTAATGCTAATTGAATTGCGGGGAGGGGATCTCACATCTGTAACCTCAGATTGATCTTATTATTTCCTTATGTACAGCGGTCAGCGGACAGTTTTTTCCCCATGTATTCTTATGGACCTGTCTTTGCAGACAGTTTGGAGCGGAGGGGAGCCGAGGAACTAGGGGAGTTTAATTGAATGCGGGTCCGTAATTGAATGCGCCACACCCGAATTATCGCTCCCCTCCGGAAGCCATCAATTATCGCTCCCCTCCGGAAGCCATCAATTATCGCTCCCCACACAGCTGCAGGATGCGGGTCCGTAATTGAATGTGCACAGCTGCGCCAACCTCCAATTATCGCTCCCCTCGCAGCTGCATGATGCGGGTTCGTAATTGAATGTGCCACACCCGAATTATCGCTCCCCTCGCAGCTGCATGATGCGGGTCCGTAATTGAATGAGCACAGCTGCGCCACACTCCAATTATCGCTCCCCTCGCAGCTGCATGATGCGGGTTCGTAATTGAATGAGCACAGCTGCACCACACTCGAATTATCGCTCCCCTCGCAGCTGCATGATGCGGGTTCGTAATTGAATGCACACAGCTGCACCACACCCCGGAAGCCATCAATTATCGCTCCCCTCGCAGCTGCAGCCCCACCCGGCGTCAGTTTGCAGCCATGCCTCGTCTAGTGATGTTGTTCTCTTCTGTCTACCAACTCAACGCTGGTGATACGAACGTTTGACGATAGGGTTATCGTCCAAACACGAGTTTGAACCTGTTGTTGTTCTGGAAAAAGTGGGGCACAATAAAATTGTTTTAACATACGACGAATGGAACGTCCTGATCCATGTATTGGACGTAGTGTCCGAGTTATTCAACGCCGGCACCGACAGCATCTCGCTTGGTGAGCACACCGTCTCCTGCCGAACGATTGCCGGGGTGAAGACTGTTTGTTTCCACCTCAATGACGATCCTGCCAGCGGCGTCTTCTTCGGCCAAGTCTACTTGGAGGAACTTCGTCGACGCGCAGCCGACCGTGACAAACGCCTTGACCGTCAAGCAGAAGTGGGGGCTACTTGGTGGCACGATATTATACTGAATTTGTGGACATTCTAGCTAATAAAGTGCTACGAGACTTCAATATGGCTACAGTGCAAAAACTGATTGACATGCATATTAATAATGTTCGTGTAGCTCAAGTGACATACAGTTCATCATTGGATTATGCGCAATTAAGACTTGAACTCATTGCATATAAAAATTTGTTAGTATCTGATGATGTAAATAATATTGTAATTAAGAATTATGAACCTGGATATGATGTTTGTGGACCTTATTAACTAAAGTGTTTAAATCGCATCAGCATACTACAAGGTGTTTGTGAGTGAATTGGCTGACAAAGTGTTGAGTGACTACTACACATGTACTGCCTCAGTGTCGAAGTTAATGGATATGCACATCAACAACGTTCATCCTATTCATGTGTCTTACAGTTCTACAATTGACTTTGGGCAATTAAGGAATGAAAATAGTTGCATACAAATATTTGATTGTACTTAATGATGTATGCAGAATTGTAAACAGTAAAGAATAAAATCATTTTACCAGATTTTTCTTTTGTCATTTCACCTATCCTAATTAAATAATAAGATAGTATATATTTTATTTAAATCTTTTATTTCACCCACCATTGGGCAATTAAAAATACATTTTCAACAGCGCATATAGCGTTTACAAAATTAATGTCCTTTACAAAGTGTTATCAAATTATTTTTCTTGAGTTCATGTAGAGGCGGACCTGGTCTTGCCTATCACTGATGTTCGTTATTTATTACTAGCTGAGGTACCCGGCTTCGCTCAGAGAGTTGATGTGAGATAGTGTAGTAATTGCAATAAAATGATAAACATTAAAATGTAAGAGGTAATTTTTTTTATTGAAATCATTTTCTAACTTTTCGAATACTTGTTTATGAACACCATTTTTCATTTTGTTATCCGGGGTATATATGTACAAATTTGTATAATTTTCTACTCGATAGTATAGACCGCGAGAGAAGCAGGAGTCTTTGGGGTTGATGCCGCAATGTTTTAAAGTTTGTCTTTGCGCTGTGTTAATTGTAAAACTATAGGATAATTTGATTGGAAATTGCAGTCTTTTCAGTAAAGATCAGAGTTATTCTGAGGATTAATACTATGTGTTTCGATTCTGGAGTTTTCCCGGTCATGTAATGTAGAACTTCCTGTGGATCTTCCAGTGGTGGTGATCGAATTTTTCCATTCATGCAACAGAATCCTGGTGTTTCTCCACTGAATTTTTTCGCGTTGCAAAATTGTTAGATGTTATCCATTTTTTTTTTTTCGAACACCGTTTTTTTCTATGGGGGAAGTCAGAAATGTTACGCCTACGTTACGAGTAGAAGTTAGTATTCTATTTGAGAACTGTCTATTAATGAGATGAAACAACAACACTGGATTAGAATAACACAACCTTCCCGTTCCTTGTCTCCAGTCACATCCCGCCTCTAATGACCTCGACTTCGACAAGGCGTAAAACCATAAGTAAAAAGAAAAAAAAAATCTTAAGCCCAGTACGTTTTCATTTACTTTAGAATTACCGTCAATATTTTCTATTTCAGAGACTAAATGCTGATCAGTGCAGAAATGATTACATTCGTCCACGTTTCAGACGATGCAGGTTTAATTTTTGAGAATTTTTAATGTTCTGCAGTGTCATACAGGTGATTTCATGTTCTTTCTTCAATGCATTCCACTCGTCTTCTTTTCAGAGTTATTGCTTGTATGCCGGTCTGAATATCTACTCTGATGTGTGAGTTTTTAAAGCAAAGTAATGAATCAGCAGTTGTTGGAGATGTAGGTTATATTGAATGCGTAGAGACGTCTGGCTTATCACAACATCAGCAAAGTCAGTTCTGAACAAGGGAAGTTAGAGTAATATCTCCTCCACAAACCAGTCTAAAAACTTTACGAGACAAAGTTTTATATTCGTGCTGTAGTATCCCCCAAGATTAATACGAAAGATTTTACACAATTTCTAACAGTCTGAACGTTGGCTATATAAAAGTGACGATGTTATTATTATTATCACCGAAAACGTGCATCGGATGTCGAAAGTCAAGAGGATCATAGAATACCGAGCCTGGTGGGTGAGCAGTAACGTTCGGATATATCGTTCGCGAGGATATGCAGCACGGTTTTAGAGTCAGATTTTCTTTCGTTTCCCAAAAATCACTCGAGGCTAGTGTCGGGATCGCCCCCGTGCGGTACTCCTTTGAGAGTAATTTTTTATATGCCGATATAACTACCGTGCCCGATAGGTGAGTTTTTTTGGATTGGGACTGTCATGTGGAGGTGGAGAGTTCAATTCCCGATCCGGCTGTTCATTAGAATCTGTTGTAGTACCACTTTAGACGCAAATAGCCGTTTATCGCCTATAGTAGCTGCGACAGCGAAAAACACGGCTAGTGTTGTTTTTGTCCGTAGGAAGGGATGTTTTTTTGTATTATTATTATTATTATTCCTAGCCATTTGAGGCAATTTTTTCTTGTATTTTTGACCAAGAGTCCTCGATAAGTTATGGACATTCAAAAGTAACAGAGTTTCGACTTACCGTGCACTCTGCCTATGTCGCGGCTAACAAGTCTATGGTATTGAGTTTCGACGTGGGCAACGGCCAAGGCGCCGGTCACTGCGAGTTGCACGCTGATGAGGTTCCTCCAAAAATGAATCACCGTTGGTTGTTAGGCTCAGTATTTGGGTAAGAAGATACTATTTTAACCCCAGCAACCGTTCGGCAGGTGACTGTGTGTTTCTCGCGTGGAACTACGATCTGGGGCATGCGGTGTTGAATAAGTCGGACACTACGTCCAAACTTGGATTAGCACGTTTTATTCTTCATAAGTCAGTGTAACTCTGGTACTGTGTCCTACATTTTTGAGTACCACAACCGGTTCAAAATCATGCTTAGACGTTAACTCTATCGAAACTGTTATATCCAAGGGGCGGGTTTGTTTCAGATACCATCATTAATTACAGTTCATGCATGAGACAGGCGACGAAAAAGTGGGGTAGAATCCCCCCCATGGCTCATAACTGACCAAAAAATCATCAGTAACATGTGTTCCAAGTACCAAACTCTTCACATCAACGTCGTATCATTTAACTCACACTACAGACCTCACTGCCATTCAATATCGTGGGTACTAGGTACAAAACTGTACACATCATCAGCACCACCTCTATCCCACACCACAAGCCTTTTCTGCCATTCAGTAATATTTTCCCACTTACCACGAGTATCAGGGTAGACATATGGTCATCAGACAGATATCATAACTCCCATATTCATACTAGGTCTCACATACAAATCCATACGTCACCACACACAAGCACACAAAAATATAACTAACTAAAAAAACCATCAGACAGACGTTAGAGTGTGTGCAAAGGATGACATGTTTTCACCATACACATCAGTGCTTACCCCATACGGATTATTCATCACACCCAATAGATTGCATGTATCATCAACTTATAGGTAGCCAGTGACTGTGAAATCTCAAAGTCGAGTAGAATCCTATAGTGATAGACACACAACGACATCGGAAGACACACATACACACACACTCACATGTCCACGCATACACATAGTTCCATACATCAACACACACGTACACGTAACTGGAGGAAAGTGACTGAACACCCTACGTCCAGACTGAATAGTTACAGGATGTATGAAGTGTGACATGTCTTTGCCACACAGCTCAGTGCTCTTCACACCCAACTGATTAAATCTACATAGGTGGCCACTGATGGAAAAATCTCGAGTAGATACCATAATCAGACACACACGAACACGCACACACACACATATTTCCATGCATATACCACAATTCCATACGTCAACACATACATACAAGCAACTGAAGGAAAGGGACTCCACACACGACGTCCATACTGAGGTGTTACATGATAGGCAGAGGATAGCATGTCTTTGCAATACAGCTCAGTGCTCACCACACTTACCGGATAATATTATCGATGAAAGGTGTTGACAGTGTGTGTGTACAAACGCCGAAATCACCATAACAACTACAACCATCAGTAGGAAGGCAGAACTTATGTTAAGTCAGGTTAATACAGAATGTTAAAGTGTTTGTTATAGTTGGTTAGAGTAAATTCAGTTTAGGTTATTTCAACTCACATTCACATGGTGTCACTGATGCATGGCAATCCAAAAGTGTTTGCTGAGGTGGCTTGGGCCCCACAGTAAGCGGCTGCTGCGTAGAAAAAATACAAACGCGTTGTATCCGGATAACCGGCGCGCAAAATACCGGTCTTCTTAGGTCGTGCAAAATACCGGTCTCTTAGGCCGCGGTGGGGCCCAAGCCGCCTCAGCAAACACTTTTGGATTGCCATGCATCAGTGACACCATGTGAATGTGAGTTGAAATAACCTAAACTGAATTTACTCTAACCAACTATAACAAACACTTTAACATTCTGTATTAACCTGACTTAACATAAGTTCTGCCTTCCTACTGATGGTTGTAGTTGTTATGGTGATTTCGGCGTTTGTACACACACACTGTCAACACCTTTCATCGATAATATTATCCGGTAAGTGTGGTGAGCACTGAGCTGTATTGCAAAGACATGCTATCCTCTGCCTATCATGTAACACCTCAGTATGGACGTCGTGTGTGGAGTCCCTTTCCTTCAGTTGCTTGTATGTATGTGTTGACGTATGGAATTGTGGTATATGCATGGAAATATGTGTGTGTGTGCGTGTTCGTGTGTGTCTGATTATGGTATCTACTCGAGATTTTTCCATCAGTGGCCACCTATGTAGATTTAATCAGTTGGGTGTGAAGAGCACTGAGCTGTGTGGCAAAGACATGTCACACTTCATACATCCTGTAACTATTCAGTCTGGACGTAGGGTGTTCAGTCACTTTCCTCCAGTTACGTGTACGTGTGTGTTGATGTATGGAACTATGTGTATGCGTGGACATGTGAGTGTGTGTGTATGTGTGTCTTCCGATGTCGTTGTGTGTCTATCACTATAGGATTCTACTCGACTTTGAGATTTCACAGTCACTGGCTACCTATAAGTTGATGATACATGCAATCTATTGGGTGTGATGAATAATCCGTATGGGGTAAGCACTGATGTGTATGGTGAAAACATGTCATCCTTTGCACACACTCTAACGTCTGTCTGATGGTTTTTTTAGTTAGTTATATTTTTGTGTGCTTGTGTGTGGTGACGTATGGATTTGTATGTGAGACCTAGTATGAATATGGGAGTTATGATATCTGTCTGATGACCATATGTCTACCCTGATACTCGTGGTAAGTGGGAAAATATTACTGAATGGCAGAAAAGGCTTGTGGTGTGGGATAGAGGTGGTGCTGATGATGTGTACAGTTTTGTACCTAGTACCCACGATATTGAATGGCAGTGAGGTCTGTAGTGTGAGTTAAATGATACGACGTTGATGTGAAGAGTTTGGTACTTGGAACACATGTTACTGATGATTTTTTGGTCAGTTATGAGCCATGGGGGGGATTCTACCCCACTTTTTCGTCGCCTGTCTCATGCATGAACTGTAATTAATGATGGTATCTGAAACAAACCCGCCCCTTGGATATAACAGTTTCGATAGAGTTAACGTCTAAGCATGATTTTGAACCGGTTGTGGTACTCAAAAATGTAGGACACAGTACCAGAGTTACACTGACTTATGAAGAATAAAACGTGCTAATCCAAGTTTGGACGTAGTGTCCGACTTATTCAACACCGCATGCCCCAGATCGTAGTTCCACGCGAGAAACACACAGTCACCTGCCGAACGGTTGCTGGGGTTAAAATAGTATCTTCTTACCCAAATACTGAGCCTAACAACCAACGGTGATTCATTTTTGGAGGAACCTCATCAGCGTGCAACTCGCAGTGACCGGCGCCTTGGCCGTTGCCCACGTCGAAACTCAATACCATAGACTTGTTAGCCGCGACATAGGCAGAGTGCACGGTAAGTCGAAACTCTGTTACTTTTGAATGTCCATAACTTATCGAGGACTCTTGGTCAAAAATACAAGAAAAAATTGCCTCAAATGGCTAGGAATAATAATAAACATCCCTTCCTACGGACAAAAACAACACTAGCCGTGTTTTTCGCTGTCGCAGCTACTATAGGCGATAAACGGCTATTTGCGTCTAAAGTGGTACTACAACAGATTCTAATGAACAGCCGGATCGGGAATTGAACTCTCCACCTCCACATGACAGTCCCAATCCAAAAAAACTCACCTATCGGGCACGGTAGTTATATCGGCATATAAAAAATTACTCTCAAAGGAGTACCGCACGGGGGCGATCCCGACACTAGCCTCGAGTGATTTTTGGGAAACGAAAGAAAATCTGACTCTAAAACCGTGCTGCATATCCTCGCGAACGATATATCCGAACGTTACTGCTCACCCACCAGGCTCGGTATTCTATGATCCTCTTGACTTTCGACATCCGATGCACGTTTTCGGTGATAATAATAATAACATCGTCACTTTTATATAGCCAACGTTCAGACTGTTAGAAATTGTGTAAAATCTTTCGTATTAATCTTGGGGGATACTACAGCACGAATATAAAACTTTGTCTCGTAAAGTTTTTAGACTGGTTTGTGGAGGAGATATTACTCTAACTTCCCTTGTTCAGAACTGACTTTGCTGATGTTGTGATAAGCCAGACGTCTCTACGCATTCAATATAACCTACATCTCCAACAACTGCTGATTCATTACTTTGCTTTAAAAACTCACACATCAGAGTAGATATTCAGACCGGCATACAAGCAATAACTCTGAAAAGAAGACGAGTGGAATGCATTGAAGAAAGAACATGAAATCACCTGTATGACACTGCAGAACATTAAAAATTCTCAAAAATTAAACCTGCATCGTCTGAAACGTGGACGAATGTAATCATTTCTGCACTGATCAGCATTTAGTCTCTGAAATAGAAAATATTGACGGTAATTCTAAAGTAAATGAAAACGTACTGGGCTTAAGATTTTGTTTTTTTTCTTTTTACTTATGGTTTTACGCCTTGTCGAAGTCGAGGTCATTAGAGGCGGGATGTGACTGGAGACAAGGAACGGGAAGGTTGTGTTATTCTAATCCAGTGTTGTTGTTTCATCTCATTAATAGACAGTTCTCAAATAGAATACTAACTTCTACTCGTAACGTAGGCGTAACATTTCTGACTTCCCCCATAGAAAAAAACGGTGTTCGAAAAAAAAAAATGGATAACATCTAACAATTTTGCAACGCGAAAAAATTCAGTGGAGAAACACCAGGATTCTGTTGCATGAATGGAAAAATTCGATCACCACCACTGGAAGCACCTCCACAGGAAGTTCTACATTACATGACCGGGGGAAACTCCAGAATCTAAACACATAGTATTAATCCTCAGAATAACTCTGATCTTTACTGAAAAGACTGCAATTTCCAATCAAATTAGCCTATAGTTTTACAATTAACACAGCGCAAAGACAAACTTTAAAGCATTGCGGCATTAACCCCAAAGACTCCTGCTTCTCTCGCGGTCTATACTATCGAGTAGAAAATTATAAAAATTTGTACATATATACCCCGGATAACAAAATGAAAAATGTGAGCACCGTGAGAAGCACAACGAAATGAACGAATTAAAGAATCATGAATTGCGACACAATCTTATAATAGAAGACTGCGGACGCAAGCCACCCATGAAAATATCACCCTACGAGAAGCGCGGACGAGGACAAGTAAACAGTATAACCTGAAAAATGAAGCACTCCACTACGACCCGACAAAACAAAATAACAAAAACAACCACTTCGTAATCGGGAAAAATGGATAACATCTAACAATTTTGCAACGCGAAAAAATTCAGTGGAGAAACACCAGGATTCTGTTGCATGAATGGAAAAATTCGATCACCACCACTGGAAGCACCTCCACAGGAAGTTCTACATTACATGACCGGGGAAACTCCAGAATCGAAACACATAGTATTAATCCTCAGAATAACTCTGATCTTTACTGAAAAGACTGCAATTTCCAATCAAATTATCCTATAGTTTTACAATTAACACAGCGCAAAGACAAACTTTAAAACATTGCGGCATCAACCCCAAAGACTCCTGCTTCTCTCGCGGTCTATACTATCGAGTAGAAAATTATACAAATTTGTACATATATACCCCGGATAACAAAATGAAAAATGGTGTTCATAAACAAGTATTCGAAAAGTTAGAAAATGATTTCAATAAAAAAAATTACCTCTTACATTTTAATGTTTATCATTTTATTGCAATTACTACACTATCTCACATCAACTCTCTGAGCGAAGCCGGGTACCTCAGCTAGTAATAAATAACGAACATCAGTGATAGGCAAGACCAGGTCCGCCTCTACATGAACTCAAGAAAAATAATTTGATAACACTTTGTAAAGGACATTAATTTTGTAACGCTATATGCGCTGTTGAAAATGTATTTTTAATTGCCCAATGGTGGGTGAAATAAAAGATTTAAATAAAAATATATACTATCTTATTATTTAATTAGGATAGGTGAAATGACAAAAGAAAAATCTGGTAAAATGATTTTATTCTTTACTGTTTACAATTCTGCATACATCATTAAGTACAATCAAATATTTGTATGCAACTATTTCATTCCTTAATTGCCCAAAGTCAATTGTAGAACTGTAAGACACATGAATAGGATGAACGTTGTTGATGTGCATATCCATTAACTTCGACACTGAGGCAGTACATGTGTAGTAGTCACTCAACACTTTGTCAGCCAATTCACTCACAAACACCTTGTAGTATGCTGATGCGATTTAAACACTTTAGTTAATAAGGTCCACAAACATCATATCCAGGTTCATAATTCTTAATTACAATATTATTTACATCATCAGATACTAACAAATTTTTATATGCAATGAGTTCAAGTCTTAATTGCGCATAATCCAATGATGAACTGTATGTCACTTGAGCTACACGAACATTATTAATATGCATGTCAATCAGTTTTTGCACTGTAGCCATATTGAAGTCTCGTAGCACTTTATTAGCTAGAATGTCCACAAATTCAGTATAATATCGTGCCACCAAGTAGCCCCACTTCTGCTTGACGGTCAAGGCGTTGGTCACGGTCGGCTGCGCGTCGACGAAGTTCCTCCAAGTAGACTGGCCGAAGAAGACGCCGCTGGCAGGATCGTCATTGAGGTGGAAACAAACAGTCTTCACCCCGGCAATCGTTCGGCAGGAGACAGTGTGCTCACCAAGTGGGATGCTGTCAGTGCCGGCGTTGAATAACTCGGACACTACGTCCAATACCTGGATCAGGACGTTCCATTCGTCGTATGTTAAAACAATTTTATTGTGTCCCACTTTTTCCAGAACAACAACAGGTTCAAACTCGTGTTTGGACGATAACCCTATCGTCAAACGTTTCGTATCACCAGCGTTGAGTTGGTAGACAGAGGAGAACAACATCACTAGACGAGGCATGGCTGCAAACTGACGCCGGGTGGGGCTGCAGCTGCGAGGGAGCGATAATTGATGGCTTCCGGTGTGGTGCAGCTGTGTGCATTCAATTACGAACCCGCATCATGCAGCTGCGAGGGGAGCGATAATTCGAGTGTGGTGCAGCTGTGCTCATTCAATTACGAACCCGCATCATGCAGCTGCGAGGGGAGCGATAATTCGAGTGTGGTGCAGCTGTGCTCATTCAATTACGAACCCGCATCCTGCAGCTGCGTGGGGAGCGATAATTCGGGTGTGGCGCATCAATTACGAACCGCATCCTGCAGCTGCGGGGGAGCGATATTGATGGCTTCGGAGGGGAGCAATAATTGAGGCTTCCGGAGGGGAGCGCAGCTGTGCACATTCAATTACGAACCCGCATCCTGCAGCTGCGTGGGGAGCGATAATTAGGGTGTGGCGCAGCTGTGTGCGTTCAATTACGGACCCGCATTCAATTAAACTCCCCTAGTTCCTCGGCTCCCCTCCGCTCCAAACTGTCTGCAAAGGACAGGTCCATAAGAATACATGGGGAAAAAACTGTCCGCTGACCGCTGTACATAAGGAAATAATAAGATCAATCTGAGATTACAGATGTGAGACCCCTCCCCGCAATTCAATTAAAATCAATTAAGGCTCCCCGCCATGGGGGAAAAAGTGGGCTCACTCCATCCTCCATAAGAATACATGGGGAAAAAACTGTCCGCTGACCGCTGTACATAAGGAAATAATAAGATCAATCTGAGGTTACAGATGTGAGACCCCCTCCCCGCAATTCAATTAAAATCAATTAAGGCTCCCCGCCATGGGGGGAAAAAGTGGGCTCACACACAGGTCCATAAGGAAATAATAAGGTCAATCTGAGGTTACAGATGTGAGACCCCCTCCCCGCAATTCAATTAGCATTAATTAAAATCAATTAAGGCTCCCCGCCATGGGGGAAAAAGTGGGCTCACTCCATCCTCCATAAGAATACATGGGGAAAAAACTGTCCGCTGACCGCTGTACATAAGGAAATAATAAGATCAATCTGAGGTTACAGATGTGAGATTGCAGCGGCTCCCCTCCTTAATTCAATTAAACTCCCCTAGTTCCTCGGCTCCCCTCCTTAATTCAATAGGACCCCACGCAATTCAATTAGCCTAATTAAAATCAATTATGCGCTCCCCCCACGCAAATCAATTAAAATCAATTAAAATCAATTAAGGACCCCACGCAATTCAATTAAAATCAATTAAAATCAATTAAGGACCCCACGCAATTCAATTAAAATCAATTAAAATCAATTAAGGACCCCACGCAATTCAATTAAAAATCCAAGATGGCGCCGCCTCATTTATAGCACTACTTGTCTTCACCGATTCTCAAGTTTTTAAGAATTTTAATCCTTGCTCTTTTCTTTTCCCGCATATAGTGGTAAATTGAAGTCTTTTCCTCTGGTACAGCATATTTGGTCTTAGATCTAATCATCATTTGCTCCAGTTCGAAACGTTTATTGCTACTAGTTTCGCTTTTATTCTTTTTATTTTTATTATGTCTGAATTAATCTGTCCGTATCCGGTAAGCATCTCTTAGACAGGCATAATAAAATTCCGCTGTTTCCTTATGTTCTTGCTTCTTTACTTTTCCGTTATTCTATCAGCATACGGCGCAGTTTTGGTTTCGCGCATTGTAACCACAATCTATTTTATTGATATTGCCTGATGGATATTTGCCATGTTCTTGGAACATTTCATTAAGTTCGCGATCTTTTAAAAAAAACAGTATTAAATTCCAGTAGCCTCTTCCTCGGTGAATTTCTTGTCTGCTCATATTTATATGATTATGTAGGCGCTGTGGTCTGAGAAGCTTACAGGCCATACTCTGCACTAGTAACATCGGAAATGATATCTTCACTTATGTATATCCTGTCAATTCTGCTTGCTGCGTCTTTGTAACGTATGTATAGATCTGTCAGTTCCATGTTTTGTTTCCCAAGAGTCTTTTAATCTGAGTCTTGGTCTATTACCTTTAGATCGTTGCAGGCGTTAAATTTGGGAATGATCTTTAGGGTGTAGCACGCAGTTAAAGTCACCTCCTAATATCAGACTGTTGGTATTTGTTGGTAGGAGAGGTAACATATCTTCTTTGAAGAAGTTTGATCTCTCATTTCTTTTGTGAGTTCCGGAGGGGGCGTATATGTTACATATTGTAACTGCTTCAATCGTGACTGAAATTCTCTGCCATTTCTATATTGATAAGATTATTGTAATTTATCCCCTCTTTCATCAATATGGCAGTTCGGCTTCATTGCCTTGATTATATACGTATTCATATCCTGTTATGTCAAGGGCATTGGTATTACAAATTTCTTGAAGAGGGCTAGATCTACATCAGCGGATATAGGAAGTCTTTTAAACATTCTGTTTTGTTTTGCGTTATTCTATTTAGGTTTATAGTTGCTATGCAATATGTTTGCATCTCTGTCAGAGGAAATTGATCGTATTCAACTTAAGATAATCAATATACCTCCTAACTCAGCCAGTTACTCATATAGTCAAGCAAGTATTTGACAGACGGAATGAAATCTTTGATCCAGATCAAATTTATCGTCATTTTGTGATGACTCATGGAAGAATAATGCTTGACTCGAGACAGCGTGGCCACAGTGCAGTATCCATACTCGACATCCATGAGCAGGGGTGAAGAGAGAATTAAGATCGCACAATTAAACTGCAGAAGAACCAGTCTGGTTTGCATGAAGTGAGTAAACTAGCTGAGGAAATGCATATAGATATCCTCTGTC
>JARYHS010015757.1:0-10881 GCA_031002005.1 Vandiemenella viatica
AGTTAGAATCCGGTCAAGTTGAGGTTAACTTTAGTATCCGATACCACATCTAAAATCGAGGTAACAACACTTTGATACACTAAAGCAAATAAATAGCACAGAGCAGCATAAATGAATCATAAACCGTAATAAATAAATGATATTTCAGCAGGAAATAAGTTATCCCACATAAAAGTAAACTCTCAATGACAGATCATAACATTGGTTAGCGAGTTATTCTGAACCGATTTAAAAGAAGTAAACGGTAATAATAGTAAATACAGCCACTAAATAAACCCTTTATCATGATTAATATGCGTTATTTCAGAGATAAATAAATAATTCAATACAGGTAAAATCTAACCCATAAATTTTGACACATACCAGATTTTGGTATTTCTGAAGAGATTTTCATACAGTAAAGACAATAAAGAACTCATAATAGCCAGGCCTAGAACTACAATAACCATAAACTTCATAGTTAAATATAGTTTAGCAGGTATTTTAAAGAAATAGACAGCATGATTGAACAGTAAACTGACGCAGTATGAAGATATCACATTGTGATGGAATTTGACCATTTTAAAGCTCTAAAAGTAAATAGAATAAGCCTGGGACAGTTTAGTAGGATAATTAACAGGTTTCTGATAGTTTTAATGCATTTAATACTCACAAGAAGTAATTATGAAAAATTTGATCACTCATTTTCCTAAACAGTTCACATAAACAATTTTAGGTCTTTTAAGTAGTTTCAGGATTTAAAAAAGTAGATAAATACGTAGGAAATAATCTAATCTTTCAGTTTTAATAGATTTCCAATAGTTTTAAACCGTAAAATATGAAATATCAGTGAAAAACCGGAAGCGGTAAATCGAATAAATTATCAAGCCTTTCAGCATTAATTCAAATACTTATAAACCATTTTGGAAGCGCTAACAACAGTTAAATGATAGTAAACACACATAAGTAATTTCCTAAAACCATTAAAGACATTTTACTGACCTTCTGTCTGGTAATCCAATTTGAAGTAACTTGCTATAGACACTGCACACATCATATGCTTTTTCACTGATTTTAACCACTGTCACACGATATAAAGTAAATAATAAATTAAAACAGTCCTAAATCGAATTAAATTCATCTAAATCCTGTAGTTTTCCTAGACAGTTTAAGTATTTTTAAATACCACCGGAACACATAAAATAGAACACCCAACTTTAGCATTTTCTCATTTAAAAGCCTACTCAGATTCCGGGTTAAAAAAGTATTAATCTTAAAGATCCATTCTTCTAGCTTCATACACATTAATTTCCAGACATTTAAAGCCATAGAACCGATGTTATAGAGTTTTCTAAATTCACTCGACATCAAATCCACGTGGAATAAAAAAACGATTTATTGTGTCCATAATATAATAGCTACAGAGAGGTAATAACATTCAAAATAAGCAGCTTAATTCAGGCTACACATTGGTAATTTTCGGCTTACTAATCCATATATCTTCAGAGTTATACCTAAAAAACATAAATAATAATTATGTCGGGTTGTTAGAAATCATTGTTTTTGCAAAACTCAATAACCACATAACCGATTTAAATAAAGTTTACATTTTGTGAGGCTAAAAATGGGGCCAACATTTTGAGCCTAATTTCATGTTTGTAATTAAAGCCGATTAAAAAAGTTCTGAAAACCTGGTGGTGACGTAAGACCTTCAGAAGCATTGTAATCGTGACCATATTTGGTAGTCTTCGGAGAGATACAATTAAAGCTATATTCTGACACAAAACACAGTAACCATAAATTCACATAACTTTTCCGGTTTCGGACTCTAAATTAAACATCGAATAAAGAAGTTATTAAATTAAACGTATGGGGATGTTTGGCAGCGTGGATGCATCAGAGGTGGTACGGCATAACGTGAGGCACGTCTATATAGGCTCTAGAGTGCGCATGTGGACAAGCTTGGTTCTTCAGTCTCGGTTCAAACGTGCAAGTGAGAGCACATCCCGTGCGAGGCTCGGCCAGCCCCGGGGTGGCGTTAGGCAGGAAACGAGTCTACAAAGTGACAGGCACGCTTAACGGCAGCCATGTTGGAAATTCGAAAACTTTAACATTCAGACGAACAGTTTTGGCAATGTGACTTAATTTTCAACTCAGTTTTGGGGGTTTCGTGCGGTTCTTGCTCTGTTTCTCAATCTGTGATCTTTGGTGAACGATATATCCGATTGCCTTGCTAACTGTGAACTTGTATTATTTACGTGAAAATTTTTGAGAATATAATTCAGTGATTCAACTTGTGACTTTCATTTCTACAATAGTATCTTTCTTGCAGTAGGTTAAAGCTGTAAGTGGCGACTGTGGTCAATTGTAACAGTTAGCATACCATGGTCAATCACGGTAACAGAACTTTTTAGGACTTAGAATATTTTGGAAGACGACTGGTTCAGGTGAAGAAGCAGATACCAACCCCCGTATACCCACTTAGTCCCTGACAAAGTTGTAACTATTTTACATGCATCATATTTTTATATCTCAAGTAACCTTCATGAGATCTAACATTCAAAGAAATAAAATTTTCAATTTTTATAAAAAAAAAAAAAGAGTAAAACTTCCATGATTTTACAGGTTTAGATTTATAAGTAGGGCTGCATATGAAATATTAACAGCCACTGCAGATATTTTTATAAGTAGAACTGATTTTTAAAACACTACTTCCTTAAATTAATCACCCTCAAAATCATCTGCTGGGAGCTAGTGAAAGTCATTTTTTGAGTTTATTATACTGATAAGATTGCCACTGTATTAAATTATATGTTCTAAGTATTTCAAGAATAGTTTCCTTATAATTAAATCTAAAAAAACAATTTCAAGAAAGCAAATTAAAAAGACTTTTGGTAGTTTGAAAATAAGTCTTATAAAGGATTTTGTGCTGCATTTCGCTCTTCAACCAGTCATCTATAATTCACTGTGATTTCAATTCAAAATAAATCTAATATCATACTTTTTCAAGAAGTTTAACTGTTGCATGTAATAGACATATTGAACATCTATTACTCTACCATAGTTCTTTATAATGGATTTTTTTTATTATTTCTCATGTGGTGATATTAAGAAGGAAATATCACCACATCTTTCTGTATGAGTAGCAGTGTTCATATTTTAGTAAAAATGTTACATTTTTGGGGTCAACCACACTGGTTGTAAAATATTCATAAAGTTTATGTTGAGGTTTCTGAGAATTGCATCTCAAGCCAAATTGTTACATACAAACAAATTCTATAGTTTTAATTTACACCACCAATTTTATACATTTCTTTAATGGTACTGAATAAGCTTCCAGTTTTCTTTCATTCAGTATAGCTAATGAGTTTGGTACTTAAATAAGTTCAAGGAAACTATTATGCACTAATAGAATTTTTCTTTGACTTCAGTTTCTAGTCTTGTACCAAATATATAATACTGATCTACATATCAGGATCATATTAACTACCACACTGAGCTTCCATCTGTACCAATAATGGAGCAAAAGCTTTCAACACTCAATGGAATGCAGCGAGTAAAGCTTTTAACATTGCAATTAAAGTATATAAAATTAAAGTTTATTAACTGTAGTTTTTGAGCTAACAATTGGTTTGCTATTGCATGATGCAGTAGGATCAAAAATCTAAAGATAAACATCATCAGAGATACAGAAAATAAGAAAAAACATTTTGGTTTGAGGGTTGTACAGGTGGAAAAAATTTGTTTAAAACCATAATTTGGTTGAAAAGTTTATCACACTAGGTACATGAATCATGTGAGTAATGTCATCAGTCAGACTATGAGTGAAAAATAGAGTTCATACATAACAATAGCAAGGGCATATGGGCAGGGGGCAACTCATATTGGTTTCGAGGATGTGGGGTGGGGGACTAAAACATGGTGATTTCTTACGAAATGAAACTCAAACCTACTGAGGAAAGTAATTTTATTATTGATTAACATAGTAATCCAGTCACTTAATCTAGTGACCTACTATGTAGTTAATTAAGATTATAACCAGTTATGGTTTTTTATGTAAATACTAATCATCTTGGATTCTCAGAAAATTTTTCAGTAACTTTGTCAATTTCTCAAGGTTTCCTTTCACAAAATTTCGATGCATTTTCATCAGCCACTATCCAGTCACCCTTTCCTCTCCGATAGTGCTCCTGAGTCAGTTCTTCATTCGTTAATGCATAGTGAAGGATTGTTCCACTGTCAATGTAGTGCCTGCAATAGTGCTCAGAATTGTGACTGCTTCTTTCATGGAGAGCAAAAAAATATTAGTTTCATTAAATAGGTCCATAACTTCTGTATCCCTTAATTTTATTCCGGTAAGTTCTTCTTTATCCGCAAATTGTACCCAATGTTGAGTTCTCCAGTGATATCATCTAACTCATAAAAATTTGTGAACAGTTCTGTGTTCTTGTGCAAATCTGCTATATGCCCATGGTTGGCAACTTGATTTTCCTTCTGGGGAGAGGGGGGCAGCAGCCCTGCCCTGCTCCTCACTGGATATGCCCATGAACAATAGAATGACCTTTATTTTAAATAAATAAAATGAATCCAACAATGGCAACGTGAAGTCAACACATAAATAGAATTGATTACAAAATTTTGAGTTTGTGCACCAATTTCAAATAAGAAACATTAATATTTAAATATATTGTGAAAAATCAAGCCAAATTTAGGCTGAAAGAAAAGGAATTAAATGTAAAGCAATATTATATTGTCGCGTTGGAACCGGGACAGGTGTGAATTCGAAGGTTACTTGTCAATGAACACAGCACTTAAACTGAGAACAGGTTTATTGAGAACTCAAACATACACGCAGCACTGACTGCCTCTTGGGCAGAATGCTCTTCTATTTATACACAGATAGAACGTACTAGAGATTACAAGAGTAGTTAACAAATGAAATGTGTAGAAGTTACAAGTGACCTTAGGAAACATGTAGAATCTTCTGGAAATAATAAACAGAATTAAATAATTTTTGTCAGTGGGCGGGATTGAACCGGCGACCTTCGGTACCGCAATTCGTGACGCTACCCGCTGCGCCATGCTGGCAGACGGTACACTGGCGTTCATGCGGCATTGCTCCCTCTCCTGAGGAAAACAGCGTCCCGCTGTTAGATTTCTTTTGGGGCACGCTGAAGTGTCCTGGATCTTGATCTTGTCGTGGGTCCTCTGTATGGCAGTTCTGGAGGGCCCCTCCTGTTTGTACTATTATCTTCCTGTCCGACTTCCTCAGTATCCAAACCGTCCTCAGAGTCCTTGAACAAGAAGCTGGTTGTGCCTAGCTGCTCGTCAGGATTGTAGTAAGGCTTCATGCGGAGGACGTGAACAATGTCCCTTCGCTTTCGTCGTTTCGAAGACGGCTCATAATCCTCGACTTCGTATGTGACGTCTGACCGGCGGCGTATGACACGATACGGACCAAAGTACCGCTTCAGTAACTTTTCTGATAGCCCAACCTTCCGGACAGGGGTAAAAATCCATACGAGATCTCCTGGGTTGTACGCAACAGGTCGGTGCTTGCCGTCATACCGCTGACGGTCCCTCTCCTGGGTGGCCAGTGTTCGTATGCGAGCCAGCTGTCTTGCTTCTTCGACCCTGGTAATGAGCTGTTTTATATAGTCATCCTGAGTGTCGTCCGGCTGGAATGGGAACAGCGTATCCATTGTGGTCTCAGCTTCACGGCCATGGAGCAGAAAAAACGGAGTGAAGCCTGTCGTATCTTGCCTTGCTGTATTATAAGCAAATGTGACCACTGGCAGTATTGTATCCCAATCCTTCTGCTCAACATCCACATACATCGACAGCATATCGGCTAATGTCTTGTTGAAGCGTTCTGTGAGACCGTTTGTCTGAGGGTGGTATGCAGTTGTCATCCTGTGGACAACGTCGCATCTTGACATGACCTCTGATACTAGTCTTGACTGGAATACCTTTCCACGATCGGATATCATCACACGTGGTGCTCCATGCTTCAAAATAATGTCTTCTACTAGAAATTTTGCAACCTCTGGAGCTTCTGCAGTCGGCACAGGTTTGGTGACAGCGTAGCGCGTGAGGTAGTCGGTGCAGACTATTATCCATCGGTTACCGGTTGTCGACTTCGGGAACCTCCCCAAAAGGTCGATCCCAATTCGGTGGAATGGAACTGCTGCAGGTGGAATTGGTACTAGATGACCTGGAGGTAATTGCGGCACATGTTTCCGTCGCTGGCACTCTTTACAGTGACTCACATAATGCTTGACAGATCGGTAGAGACCCTTCCAGTAATACCTGCGTCTGATTCGGTCCAGGGTCTTCACAAATCCCAGATGACCGGATATTGGAGCGTCGTGGAAATACTTGAGAATAGCTGGCTGGAGATGAGCTGGAACGACCAGAAGCCACTTGGGGCCTAGTGGATCGTAGTTGTTCTTATACAATGTCCCATCTATCAATTGAAACCCTCCTTTGGCCGGTTCTCCTTTCTCCAAGGCGTCTATGGTTCTTAATAACTCTGAATCTTCCCTCTGTTCAGCTGCAACGTCACCTAATTCAGCGAGGGCTGAAATTCCATTCATGCTGTTGTGTTCTATTAAAGGATTCCTTGAAAGGCTGTCGGCATCCTTGTGTTTGCGTCCGTTTTTGAATACCACCGTGACGTCGTACTCTTGAAGTCTAAGTGCCCATCTTGCTAGTCGACCTGATGGATCCTTCAAGCTGGTTAGCCAACATAAAGAATGGTGGTCTGTTACGACGGTGAAAGGTTTGCCGAATAAATACGGACGAAACTTGTTGATAGCCCAGACAACTGCGAGGCATTCTTTCTCGGTTGTAGAGTAGTTTATCTCGGGCTTAGAGAATACTCTTGATGCATAGGCTATCACCTTCTCAGCACCTTCCTGAATTTGCACAAGCACTGCACCGATCCCATAACCGCTGGCGTCAGTGTGAAGTTCAGTTTCTGCATTCTCGTCGTATAAGGCTAGAACTGGTGCGGAAGTTAGAGCCTCCTTAAGTGCCTGGAAAGATCTTTCTTTAGTTTCATCCCAGTAAAACTTGGCGTCTCCCTGCAAAAGTTCTTGCAGTGGACGTGCCATGTTACAGAATCCTTTTATGAAACGCCGGAAGTATGAGCACAGCCCAAGAAAGCTTCTCACATCACGAATGTGCTGAGGAGTTGGAAATTCCATGACTGCCCTTACTTTATCTGGATCAGCGCGGACGCCATCTCCGTTGACCAGGTGCCCCAGGATTTTTATCTCTCTGGCGACGAAGAGGCACTTCTTCGGATTGAGGCGGAGTCCTGCAGTCTGAACACACTTCAGCACCGTTGACAGGCGACTCAGATGTTCTTCAAATGTTTTCGAGAAAACAACAATGTCATCTAAATAACAAAGACACGTCGTCCACTTAAGGTGTCGAAGTAAGTTGTCCATCATGCGTTCGAATGTGGCCGGAGCGTTGCATAATCCGAATGGCATTACTTTGAATTCATAGAGGCCATCAGGTGTAATAAAAGCCGTCTTTTCTCTGTCAGCTTCGTCAACCTCGATTTGCCAGTAGCCTGTCTGCATGTCCATGGTTGAGAAGTATGTAGCTCCTTTCAAGCAGTCTAAGGCGTCGTCGATGCGCGGCAGTGGGTAGACATCTTTCTTTGTGATTTTGTTCAGCCGCCGATAGTCGACACAGAATCGCCACGTACCATCCTTCTTCTTTACGAGGACCACCGGAGATGACCAAGGACTCTCCGAAGGTTGAATAATGTCATTATGCAACATCTTCTCCACTTCCTCTCGAATTATTCGCCTTTCGACTGGTGACAATCGGTACGAGCGCTGGCTAATGGGCGGATGATCCCCAGTATTGATACGATGCTTTATCGTGGGCCGTTTCGTCTGACCTTTTTTTTGCTGGGGTGTGAATACACCAGAGAATTGGCGTAGTATAGCTAACACCCGGTGGTGTTGTTCCTTGGTCAGGCCGGACCCTATTGGCAGTTCCATAGTTGTTTCCTCCAGCGTGTTGTCGGTACTAGTAACAGAGCATGGATCTTCGTTAATGACGTTGAGCTCGCCCTCCTGGACTGGTTCAGCTGTCCCTATGCACATTCCCTTGGGGATAATTTGTGACTGCTCGTGACAGTTGGTGATCCAAATGTCTCCTCGACCACCGATAATGCTTATGATAGCCGCTGGTATGTAGATTTCTTTCGTGAGCCTAATAAACTTTCTACTATCGACAAGCACTTCAAGGTTGCGGTCGTCCGTGTTTTTGACTGGGACTCTTCTCATTGCGAACGGCGGGATTGTCACGTTGTCAACGGCGAATAACTTCCCAGAAGATTCTGTGTTACGTGTACCCGTCGCAACGACTTCTTCAATTTGCAGCTCAGACGTTCCACAGTCAATGACAGCTTGGGATGCCTTAAGGAAGTCCCATCCAAGGATGACATTATGACTACATTCTGTTAAAATGACAAATTCAACTGGCTGGGTCCTGTTGTTGATGGTTATTCTCGCGACACAAGCTCCAGCTGGCTGGACGTACTTTCCATTTGCGACCTTTAGCACAGTTGCCCCCGTATCACGGAACATTGTCTTCTTTAGTGTGCGACGATAATTGTCCGACAATACGGAGAAAGAAGCTCCTGAATCAACCAGCGCCCGGACAGGTTGGCCGTCGATTATAACGTTGATGAGATTTCCCGACATCTTAGTGACTGTCATCCATGGAGGATTTTCATCTGCGGCGGCCTCACCTCCGTAGATGGTCGCCTTGCTTAGTTTTCCTGCGTGCGGCGGCTAGGGGAGCGGCTGGTAGCTCTGTCCGGCGACGATGAACGGCAGCGGCGCGTCGGGGATCGACCTCGTCTAGGGTACGGCGATGGGCTTCTTCCCGTAGGTCGACCGAACTCGTCAGCGGGTGGCTGCCTGGGGTAGAACTGTTCGGATGGCGGACGTCTTGCGGCAAAATAATCGTCAAATACTCGTCTTCTCTCTCTGCAGTAGCGTATGACATGTCCAGGGCGCCCACAGTGGAAACATACTGGCGCGTTGTCTTCTGTCCTCCAGACGTCCGTTCGTCTGCGGGACGTCATAGGTGCCGGAGGATTTGGTTGTGGCCGTGTCGGCCGGTTCCTAGGCTGCCGTTTGGCAGCTGCAGCATACGTCATATCAGGGCGAGGCCATTCTTCACGTCGAGTGCGATTGGCTCGGCAGACAGGAGCTATTGTCTGAAATACCTCTTTTTCCGCCGCGTCGGCTCCTTCATGACCCACTGGGCTTACATCCATGGCCATGATCTGATGCTCACTCGGTTCAAGAGTCCCAGCTGCCATGAACTGTTGTAATTCTTCTCTCACAATTTGTCGTATGAGAGACGCAAAGTCGTGCTGGTCTTCCACAACTGCCATAGGGACTACGTTGGGAAGTCTGTCATACTTCTTTCGCCCAACCCTCCTTTGTTGCATCTCCTCAATCCGCTGGCACCACTTGATGAACTCTTCCGTCGTAGCGACGTCTTTTATCAGAAGAGCTTGGTACATGTCTTCTGCAATACCTTTCATTAGGTGCGTGATTTTGTCGGCTTCAGTCATATTCGGGTTGACTACGTTGCATAGGGCCAAAACATCCTGTATGTAAGATTGCGTCGGCTCCCCATGTCGTTGGGCCCGGTTCTTCAGTTGTTCTTCCGCCGAGCGGATTTGTCGCTGGTGGTCCCCAAACGTTTTCTTAAGTTCCGTCTGGAACATTTCCCAGTTATTCAGTTTTTCTTCGTTGTTCTCGAACCACTGCTGGGCGGTTCCGTCCAGATAGAAATAAACATTTGCCAAGCACATGGTATGATCCCACCTGTTGTACTTGGCGACTCGGTCGAACCCTTTTAGCCATTTGTTAGGATCCTGTCCAGCGTCTCCAGAGAACACCGATGGGTGTCGAATGTGCAGCTGGCTTGCCGCCATGGGTTTCCTAATGACGCGGACTTTCGGAAGGACGTACTGAGTATATCCTTTGTAGTCCGGTTCCAGTCCGTGTAGGCGGCGACTTTTACGTTGCCTAATCGGAGCCACGACGATGCAGCTGTTGCACAGGGTACCCGGCGTCTCCACCAAACTATGTCGCGTTGGAACCGGGCAGGTGTGAATTCGAAGGTTACTTGTCAATGAACACAGCACTTAAACTGAGAACAGGTTTATTGAGAACTCAAACATACACGCAGCACTGACTGCCTCTTGGGCAGAATGCTCTTCTATTTATACACAGATAGAACGTACTAGAGATTACAAGAGTAGTTAACAAATGAAATGTGTAGAAGTTACAAGTGACCTTAGGAAACATGTAGAATCTTCTGGAAATAATAAACAGAATTAAATAATTTTTGTCAGTGGGCGGGATTGAACCGGCGACCTTCGGTACCGCAATTCGTGACGCTACCCGCTGCGCCATGCTGGCAGACGGTACACTGGCGTTCATGCGGGCAATATAAAAGCTGATACCACAACCTAACTTATTAAATAAACCATTTTAAAACAGTAAAGTCACTCAACATTTAATGAAAGTACTAGATAATCTTTTTATAAGAGTAAAGAATCTTTATATTAACCTGAAATACGATAATCCATGATAATTCAACTTGTAGACAATAGATTTCTGCTATATAAGCATTTCACTATTTCTGGACACTTTTAAAAGTAGTAAAGACCCACAACATTTAATAAAAATACTAAATAAACTTTTTATACTAATAAAGAAACTTTATAACCTACCTGGAATACGTTAATCCATTATTGTACCACTTGCAAACAATAGATTTTTTGCTACGTGAGCATTTCACTATTTCTGAACAATTTTAAGTGAAATAAAGTAATTTTAAAATAAGAATAAT
>JARYHS010015758.1:0-19664 GCA_031002005.1 Vandiemenella viatica
TATTAGTAAAGTAATTGGTTATATTATATTGGAAAGTTATTTTTATTAATTGTTCCTTTTGTGTCAGTTTACACCAAAATATAGATTTTTATATGTGTTAAAACTTCATCTACTTTCGCCAGAGGATGAAGCCGGAGAGCGGCTTCGAAACGTTTCATCAGACTGGCGTGCTCCTCCGGTGAGAGGCCCTAAAACTTTTTATACTGTTGATACACAGAGGAAGCCATCAGTCTTTCATAATACTATCATGTCACCTTGTTTATTCCTACTAACACCTTAATTGCAACACCATAAAATAAATAAACACCTTAAGTTTTATGATGCAACTAACTGCAGCTGTTCGCATTTAGACCCATTATTTTTCGTCCGAATATTTGATCCACCATTTGATAACACAAAACCTCCTTTATTGTGGGTGCCCTGTTCATTTGATGTCTGAAAATTCCTTGTGGAGTTTGACTTCTAGATTTTGAAAGAAACATTCAGTACATTTAGCTCTCAAGAGTTCCTTACAGGTTAACTCTCAAGGGTCACTGAACTTCAAGCAGATCCTACGGCTACTACTGGTTGCAGTCTACTACGAATGCGCGTTCGAGGACAACCTGCAAGTTCTTCCAGTTTAATCCTGAACATACGATTCACCAAAATCAGCCAAATTTAAAACGTTTGTTAGGCACTTAGCACATTTCAGAATTAGAATTGCTAACATTTTAATCTTCCATCGAGTACAGGATGATTGTTTCAAGTGGCCAAGTTTCTGTCAAACGTCAACGGATCCTTGCATTCCTCCGTCAATTGACCACGTTACAGTAACTGCGGCAAAGCTGTCTACGCTATCTTACAAGCTGTGTATCAACCACTTCAAGGAAATACCTATGACAGCAATAAATTGGTTATCTGCGGGCTGCTAGTTGCTGGTTCATCAGTCGTCCTGCCAAACAAAAAGTTCTTGTGAGCCTACATCACGCGTAGGAGGTTATTAAGTAAGGTGTCATCTGTCTGTAGTAACTGGGTGGTTTCTCGTTTCCGTCCCAGTGTGAAAGTGTTCATAAATGTTACTATATGTGTGGATGACTGACAGTGTGTTCAGAATATAATGATGTTTGTGTTATGTGAGACGAAAGAAAAGAGAAGGTGAAAGCTGATGTCTGCCATTCAGGTCTAGTCTTCCCAAAGATACCAAGGGGTCCTACAAGTTTTAAGATCCCATCCGACGGACGAATCACCGTATTTCATGCTCTCACTCCATACACACTGTTGAGAGTTTTAGGATTTAACACAGGACCTTGATTCACAAGCTAGTGATTACGAATTGTGAACCACCACCTCTCCTACCATGTCAGGCCAGTTTCAATGATAAAATTTCTTCCACCACTGGGGCTCATACTTAGCAAACCCCGTGTCAGCGCCGAATACCATATGGTGCGACTGCGACCTGAGGGGAATTTTGTACATAACAATTGCTAAGTATATTAGGAGAATCTGATTACGACTGAGTATGGTCGTAATGATCTAGTTACAAAGTTTCTTACAAGGTGAGGGGCGTCCATTAATTACGTGAGGTGAAATCAAGGGGAGAGGAGTACGGAGAAATCTCACCAAGAGGATCGACAGAAATCTCAAGTCATATTTTTAATTTCTTGATGAATAATATACGATAGCTAAAAACGGTCCACTGTTTGTGACGTCACACAAGCAAGGGGGGAGGGGGAGTTCCTCCAGATCTCACCTCTCGATTGGGGATACGTGTCCCTGCCAGATCACCAAATTTCACCAGAAAAAAAGGGGGGGTCCGGAAAACACCTAACGTAATTAATAGACGCCCCCCATAAGCAACTGCCTCTGTCGTAGGCGCATAATCTAAAACGGTAATCCTGCCGAGTAAAGAAGACTTACACTTTAATTTGGTATCCGAACCACGAAGCATCATAATCTCCCATCGAATACAGGATGATTGTTTCGAGCGGCCAAGCTTCTGTCAAACGTCAACGGAACCACGATGCATTAACTGCGGAAAATCTGTCTACGATATCTTATAAGCTATGGAATAAAGAAAAGCCTTGTCGCGGATTAATCAAGAAACGTAAAAATTCTGGTGAAACTGGATACCTCGATCCCCATTGACGGGCCTTAACAAACGAATAGACAATAACAAAGTTTCTATTATAATTTTCCCTAAAAACTGTAGATATCAGTTATTAACTACAATTAAGTACGGATAGTTCTCTTGCTTATTGTGGGCAATCTGTTAATAATTTTCTCTAAGATCTGCACTATTTTACGAAAATTATTTAGCATATAAAAATCTAACTAAGAAAGTTAGATAGACAAAAAGGAAGGTGGTCACTACTGATAATTCGCATGCATCAACAAAAATATAAAAGTTAGACAGTTGTGTAATGTTCTGGTTTTTGTGTGTGATCATGCTGTGTTTGTTTACAGCCATGACAGATAACGCAAACAAATAACTACGTTTCAAAATAAATTTATAGCTTAAAGAAATGAAGAAAATTAAAACAAACTTCTTATGTATGACAGGAGAGAACACTTTAACCACATGAAAACGATGCGATTTATGTTCTATAATAGAATTTATTTCTGAAACTGGATTCAAAAAGAAAATTTCGTTGCTTAGAGGTAAAAATATTTTTTTAGAACTTTCTCTATAGACTAAAGTCACTATACTGCAAAATATCATACTACCAACAAAGCCCGTCAAAAATGACGGGTTTAACGGACTGTTCTGGCAATTGATTTCTTTTTAGTTGCTTACCTAAATAGAATTATTATAAAATAAAGCTAAATGTGCTGTAATTTCTCGTCCCTTGTGATGTAGCAAAAAGTTTCAATTGTCAACTTGGTCCAGGTTGCACTTCAGCCTAACTACAATCTTCGCCAATATAGTCGGTGCAAAATCAAAGCTTCATTCACACGCGAATTAATACATTCCCTGTTTCGCATGTCAATGTCATCATGCATCGATACGAATCATGAATCATGCGATACAAACTTGATCCAAAATCTTCACAGTTTCTTACATCTTTCTTATTGTCTATGATGAAGGTCGATGTTTTAACGCCTGACACAGCTTACATCCGGCTGAAATAATGACCCCAGTGAAAACGAAGGATGCTAAAAATAAATCTTAACAACTTACGTTATGTCACGTAATATTAGTTTTAATTGTAGTTTAGGTTGGATCGCGAACAATTTGGAACTTCTTTCATTCAAACTATGTAATGATTTCAGTCAAAAAAGCAACTGATAATTAATATGCCGTTCTAGCATTACATTTTTTAGCAATTACTTAAATAAATAGAATTGTTATAAAATAATGCTAAATGCAATTCCTAGTGTCTTGCCCTGTAGCAAAAGGTTTTCGTTGCTATCCTGGTCCGGGTTGCATTTCAACCTAATCACGTATTAAACATACTGCCAGAGAAACAATTATTCAATTACACACATATTAATATAAGTACTATATCGCATTTTAGTGGTAATAACGCATCGCGTTATAAACTAAATTAAAAATCTTTACGGGTTAATCCATCTTCCTTTTTTATATTCGTGATTCAGATAGATACTAATAACTTTGAATAGCTGACACAGTTACATGCGGCTGAAATATGGCATCAGTGAAAGCAAAGGAAATTAAAAAATAAGTCTTAACAACGTACGAGGTGTGTTAGAAAAGTAATGAGACTGATTTCATACTAACCAAAGTTTTTATTATTTTCAAACAACAATGTTATCCCCTTCAAAGTAGTTCCCTTGGGCAGCTATACATCGGCGGAGTCGTGATTCCCACTCTTGGTAGCAGCGCTGGAAGTCTTCAATTGGTATGGCTTTTAACTGGTCGGTCACAGTCTTTTGAATGTTCTCTAGAGTTCCAAAATGACGTCCTTTTAGGACATGTTTCAATTTCGGGAAGAGGAAAAATCACAAGGACTTAAATCAGGTGAATAGGGGGTTGAGGAACAACAGTAATGCATTTCAAGGTCAAAAATTCACGGATGAAAATGGCCGTGTGACACGGAGCATTGTCATGATGAAGCATCCACTTGTCTGCAGTTTCTGGTCTCACACGGATCACTCTTTTCCTCAACTTTTCAAGGACACTTTTATAAAACACTTGGTTGACAGTTTGTCCTGGTGGAACAAATTCTTTGTGCACGATACCCTTCCTGTCAAAAAAACAAATCAGCATGGTCTTGATCTTTGATTTGCTCATTCGACATTTCTTCGTGTTCTCGGCCTTCCAAAAATGATTTGTGCCAGCGGAAAACTTGTGCTCTCGATAAGCACTGTTCCCCATAGGCCTGTTTCAACTTTACAAAAGTCACACTCGCGGATTCACCAAGTTTAACACAAAACTTTATCGCACAACGTTGCTCTAAATTCCGATGCTCCATTTCTGTGACGCACAATGAAAACACAACTTTATTAATGGCGCTGTCAAAACTAATGTGTTAACTGTATGGAGTTGTAACTCAGACTGAGGAAGTGGAAGGGATCAACAATCAGATTTAGCATCAGCCAGTAGACACAAAAATGCCAGATCTCCCGCAGTGTTGCCAATCTCATTACTTTTCTAACAAACCTCGTACGTCATTCCACGTAATATTAGTTTTAATTGTAGTCTATGTTGTCTAGATCCAAACAGTGTGGAACTACTTCCCTTAAAACAAGGTAATGATGTAAGTAACAGAACACTCAAGAAAAAAAATTAAACTACTTACAAAAAAATAAAAAAAATAGTTATGCCCTCTGTTGTCAAGTGCCAGTTCTAATAATAATCTATCAAGATTGCCGCTAACATGGAGAAAATTAAAGTTTTTATCTACATATCTGTGGCCATGTTTAATACGCAGCTTACATCCAGCTGAAATAATGACCCAGTGAAAACGAAGGATTCTAAAAATAAATCTTTACAACACGTAATATTAGTTTTAATAGTGGTTTAGGTCCCATGAAATGCGATCAATGTAAAACGTCTGTCATTCAAACCAAGTGATGATATCAATTAAAAGACAACTGATAATTAATATACCAATTTAAACGAAATTCATACTTTTCTATCAGTGTTCTAGCAATACATTTCTTAGCAATTACTTAAATAAATAGAATTGTTATAAAATAAAGCTAAATGTAATTCCTAGTGTCTTGCCCTGTAGCAAAAGGTTTTCGTTGCTATCCTGGTCCAAGTTGTATTTCAACCTAACCACGTGTCAAACTTGCCGCCAGAAGAAACAATACTTCAGTCACAAGCATATCAATACACGTACTATATCGCATTTTAGTAGTAATAACGCATCGCGATATAAACTGAATCAAAATTCTTCACGTGTTATTCCATCTTCCTTTTTTGTATTCGTGATTCAGATAGATATTAACACCTTTGAATGGCTGACATAGTTACATGCGGCTGAAATATGGCATCAGTAAAAGCAAAGGAAATTAAAAATAAATCTTAAAAACTTAGATCTTTCCACGTAATATTAGTTTTAATTTTAATCTGTACTGTATTAATCGCGAACAGTGTGTAACTACTTTCCTTAAAACCAAGTAATGATGTAAGTAACAGAACACTCAAGAAAACGAATTAAATTATTTTTAACAAAAATTAGTAATGCCCTCTCTGTCAAGTACCAGTTCTAATAACAATCTATCAAAATTGCCGCTAACATTGAGAAAATTAAAGCTTTTATCTTACATATCTGTGGCCAAAGATTTTAACGAATACTTTTACATAAAACGATTCTATTATTAAATAAATCTAAGCAACTGATACTTATTACGCCGATTTTAACTCAATATGTACCTTTATTTCAGTGTTCTGTCAGTTAATTTATTCGCGGATGAAATAACGCGAGTAGGAAGATAATAAGAGTTCAAAAACACCGCCAGGTGGCAGCACGGTCGCGTGACGTCACAACATGGCCGCCCCCGTTTGGGGCGACCAAGATGGCCGCCGTTAGTTTCCTCGACCGCCCGCCAGATGGCACCATCTCCCAAGGGCTTAATTTCTTTGCCGTTAGTTCATTTGGTGGCGGCTAGATGGCGTTCGGTGGCAGTATTTCCGGCGCGCTTTGCGAAATGTGTACACTGTTTCAACGACTGTTATCTCTGTTTACTAAGCGTGACGAAATATGTATTCCTAGCGTCCTGTTAAGCAAGCACTGACCATCTTGGCTACTATCGACACACAGTAAAATATTTTCTTCGGTACTTAAGCGTAAATCATTGCAATTTTACTAAAAAAAAAAAGTCCACATTAACGGATATTACGTGAACAGACCTCGGCAGTGTTGGGGCTAGGTCGCCGGTTCGAGTCCGGCCGCGGTGTTTAAGTGTTTTGTGAAAAAGCCGCAAAGTTACATAATTTCCACGCCTAAAAAATAATTTGAAAAGCATACATTCTTCCTTTTAACGTTCGATATGGAAAAAAACAGTCATAAACTCCAGATATAAATTTCTATGTGTACCTGTTTTCATGAAATTATTTAGCGTTCTGGCCTTGCATTCGGGAGGACGGCGGTTCCGGGGCATCCAGATTTGGGTTTTCCATGGTTTCCAAAATCACTCCAGGCAAATGCCGGGATGCTTCCTTTAAAAGACCATGGCCGAATTCCTTGCCCCCCTTCCTTTCCCGTCTCTAAAGACTTCGAGTCCGGCCGCGGTGTTTAAGTGTTTTGTGGAAAAGCCGCAAAGTTACGTAATTTCCACGCCTCGAAAAGCATAAATGTTTCCTTTTAACGGGAAAAAAAGCGTCATAAACTCCAGATATAAATTCTATGTGTACCTGTTTTCATGAAATTATTTAGCGTTCTTGCCTCTCATTCGGGAGGACGGAGGTTCCAGGCATCCATGGTTTCCCAAAATCACTCCAAGTGAATGCCGGGGATGCTACCTTCAAAAGGCCATGGCCGAATTCCTTCCCATCCTTTCCCGTCTCTAAAGACCTCGCTGTTAACATAAATTCCGTTCATCGAAGCAGGCAGACATTAAAAATTAATTCACCGACGAAGAGACGGGAAACAAACTCACTTTTTCATTATGAACAATATAATATAACTCACGAGTGTCACCTACAGTCCGTGTATTTTAAAGGATGTATTAAATTAGGGGTATTTATATTTTTATTTATATTTCTCGTGTCCAGGACATAACAAGTTGAAAAAACAAATAACATTAATTAATTAATATTAACTATAAACACAATTATATAGAATGTGACCAGAATTCCGCAATCTTGATGGCCTTCTCGTTTGCCCTGTAAAGGTCGTCGATATTGCAGGTTTCAGGGAGATTCCTGCATATCAGAAGATGTTGTGGGTTCTGAAGCTCACCACATTCACATAGATCGTTGTCATTAGTGCACCCCCATTATTTTAATATATTAAATTATTTGGGTTTTCCATGGTTTCCCAAATCACTCCAGGCAAATGCCGGGATGCTTCCTTCAAAAGGACATGGCCGAATTCCTTCCCATTCCTTGCTCCCCATCCTTTCCCCATCTCAAAAGGCCACGTTGTTAGAGAGACGTTAAAAAGTTTAAAAAATGAAATTATTGTGATAAAGTATAGCAATACCACACATACGTTATTCCTTTCAAAATTCGTAGCCTCAAAAACCCATCAATGGTGAAATCCTTTCATTGAAACCGAGAGACATTCACCGATGAAGGTAGGGAAAACCATAAAAAAATTCCGTTCATCGAAGCAGGCAGACATTAAAAATTAATACACCGACGAAGAGACGGGAAACAAACTCAATTAGTCACATCATGTTGGATTCGTTATAAACAATTTAATATAGCTCGCGAGTGTCACCTACATTCCGTGTATTTTAAAGGATGTATTAAATTATGTGTAATGAAACACAGACACTTTTTGGACTCAAAGAGGCATTGAAGGGGTTTACTGATGGATGTAAGTATAACCTCGATTGGTTGAGAGCCTCTAAACTAAAGCAAAGTTGTCGATTTGAAAACCAGGCTCGTAATTGTTGCCATCCAGGTCAAACCTTTGTCGTTTGTCTATCCAGGCCAATCTATGTATCAATTCTGTTATGCTTTCGTAAGCAATCACAAATTGAGTGTCCTTAGCTGTACTTTGTCTAAAATTCCAATAAATCCCTTGTGACACATCAGTGATTGACACCTTTAACTGTATTTTACAGTACAGCACTTATGTTCCAGGAACGAAATACCGTCTGTTAATCTTACTAATTTCACACCTGTGGAATCTAAGTACGCCAGTCCTATGTGATAAAAAAATCGAGTCACGCTAAGCACAGAACATGCCTGAGACCATCGCCTGTGACCAAGGTGGAGATATAGAAGATTTACACACTCCCTTATAGAAGAAATCCAGTGCACTATTCCTAATTCTTTCACCAAGAGCCACCTCTAGCCTCATCGCCAACATACCCACAACACTTCCCCAAACTTCATTCTGTTTTCCAATGATTCCCACTCCAATCCCTGATCAGTTACCTTTTTTTCGTGCGTTAAAGTAAACCAAAAATTCGCAGAGTCTTCTGCTAATCAGTAGCCAGGTACCAAAATGTCCATTTAAGGTCGTTCTACTGCAGTTTTCCAGGAAAATTCTCCCCTTTTCCAGGAAATTATTTTTCAATAAATCAGGACCCAGGGGAGTTCTCCATTCGGTTTAAAATGTTCCCATCTAACACCAACCTTCGGATTCAGGACCAAGTGTGACATTTGTTTATAATTGCATGCTTCATCCAACTAACCACGATAAAAGTGACATAATGCCGTTAGCTAACTTGGTCATCAAACAGACATCATAACCCACATTTTCATAGAAGACCCCCACACATCGACAAGTATCCATAGGTGCAGACACTAGTTCTATTGCGCCGAAGATAGTACCCACGCTTGAATTGTCGTAAATTGTTAGATCAAAGTGGGTGTTTGGATATTTTATCCACTCAGGCCTCATCATCTAAAGTCTAATGCCAGATTGTGGTCATTGCCAACTTAGGCTCCATACACCACTCAGAATTATTCCTCCAATATCCATTCTAACAGCATTATACACCACATACAGCCCCTGACACTCTTCCAATCTCCCAATGACATCCAGTCCAGTTCCTTTATTAAGGCACTTGTTGAATATTTTCCACTAATAAATCTTGCTGCCATATTTTGCACCTTGCATTTGATGTACTAAAATTTGGACTCCATACTACACTATTTACAAACAATGGTCTGATTGTGGGTTTGTATCCAAGTCCTTCGCTTCTCTGGTACATTCCCTCATCACCCTCTCTGTTAAATGATTTTTATGTAGTGAAAAACGTGAGAAACACAATTCGTATGCCAACACAACCGGCAGTAAACTGTAAAGAGTACAGTCAAATGGGAGATTGCCTAAGCCCTGAAGCAATGGTTAGAAGCACACGTTGATGGTGAGCATAATTCTATAACCATATAACCGAGCGTGGTGGTGTAACGGATAGCGTTCTGGCCTCGCATTCGGGAGGACGGCGGTTCGAATCCCCGTCCGGGCATCCAGATTTCGGTTTTCCATGGTTTCCCCAAATCACTCCAGGTGAATGCCGGGATGCTTCCTTCAAAAGGCCATGGCCGAATTCCTTCCCATTCCTTGCCCCCATCCTTTCCCGTCTCTAAAGACCACGTTGTTAAAAAGGGACGTTAAACTGTTACAAAAAAAAAAAATATAACCATATATTTTAGACTCAAATTAACAGAGGAAGTAGACACACGCACACACTTGTACATACATACAGCGAGGTCGACAGAACTAACAGCAAGCATCATGGAAACGATGAAGTGGGGGCAGAATTGTCGTTACCACTGATTAACTGGACAGAACTATCGTTACCAAAATCATCAGACAGACGAGGTATCACCATACTTACGCTTACATGCACAAAGAGAGACGCAGATACACATGTCCAAGACTACAGAGAGTTCAACACAACTACCGGTACCAATCATGGAAACAAAAAAGTGGTGTAGTACTCTCTTGCATCATGACTGGCTGAAAAACAGAAGTCTCCTTACATATCATCAGCCTGGCGAGATAGAAGGTGTGCAAAAGATGGCATGTTTTCACAATAAACCTAAGTGTTTATACCATAAATAGTGTTCATCACGCCCAGTTGATTACATTTACCATCAACACGTCTCTCCCACACCGCAACCATTTCTACCATTCAGTAAAAAAAAGTGACGCAGGTACCATGAGTTGCAATAGACACTTGACTATCAGATCTCACCCACAAATCCATATATCTCAATACACTAGCACAAACAAACATAAGTGGAGGGGCAGCAAAATCATTCGTCCAGACAGACATTTTTATAGAAGGTATCACCATATTTACGCATACAGACACAGAGAGAGACGCACAAACACTCACATTTCCATGCCTTCAGCGAGCTAGACACAACATCCAACCCCAATCATGGCGACGAAAAAGTGGGGTAGAACCCCCCCATGGCTCATAACTGACCAAAAAATCATCAGTAACATATGTTCCAGGCACCATACTCTTCACATCAACATCATCTCATTTATTTCACACTACAGACCTCACTACCATCCAGTATCATGTGTGCTAGGTACAAAACTGTTCACATCAGCACCAACACGTCTATCCCACACCTAAGCTTTTTCTGCCATTCAGTAACATGTGCCCCCCATGTACCACGAGTAGCAGTAGACACTTGGTCATCAGACAGATATCATAACTCCCATATTCATACTAGGTCTCACCCACAAATCCATATGTCACCTCACACAAGCATAAGTGCAGGAACAGCACATCATACATCCAGACAAACGAGATAATGGAAGGTATCTCCATATTTACGCAAAAAAAACACAGAGATAGAGACGCATACACACGTACATTTCCAGGCCTACAGCGATCTCGACTCAACAACTAGCCCAATCATGGCAACGAAAACGTGGAACAGAACACCCATGACTGGCCAAAAATCATAGAAAGACACACATGTCAATGCATTCACACAGTTCCATTCATCACCACACATAACTGGAGGAAAGAGACCGAACATGCTAGATCCAAACTGAAGAGTTACAGGATGTGTGAAGTTTGAAATCACAGCCACATCTCTCCCACACCGCAACCCTTTCTGTCATTTAGTAACATGTGACCCAGGTACCATGAGTTACAATAGACACTTGTCTATCAGACAGATATCATAACCTCCATATTCATACTAGGTCTCACCCACAAACCCATACGTCTCCACACAAGCACAAACATATGGGAGGAACAGCAATTCATACATCCAGATAAATGAGTTTAAGGAAGGTATCACCATACTTACGCACACAGACACATATTTCCATGCCTACAGCGAGTTCAACACAACAACGAGCCCAATCATGGAAAAGAAAAGTGGGACAGAACCCCCATGGCTCAAGACTGACGAAAAAAATCATCATTAACATGTGTTCCAAGTAACAAACTCCTCACATCAAAATCATATCATTTAACTCACACTACAGACCTCTCTGCCATTCAGTATCGTTGGTAATATGTACAAATCTGTTCACATGATCAGCACCACCTCTATCCCACGCCACAAGCCTTTTCTGCTATTCAGTAATATTTGCCCCACGTACCACGAGTATCAGTAGTCACATGGTCATCAGACAAATATCATAACTCCCATACTCATACTAGACCTCACACACAAACATAACTGACCAAAAAACCATCAGACAGACGTTAGAGTGTGTGCAAAGGATGACATGTTTTTGCCATACACCTCAGTACTTATCACATTATCAATTAATTACATCAACACATAGGTAGCCAGTCATTGTGAAATCTCAAAGTCGAATATAATCCTATCGTGATAGACACACAGCCACATAGAAAGACACACACTCACATGTCCATGCATACACACAGATGACTGAACACCCTAGGTCGAGACTGAATAGTTACAGGATGTGCGAAATATTTCATTTCTTTGCCACAAACCTGGGTGCTCATCATACACAAATGATTACATCTGCATAGGTGGCCACTGATAGAAAAATCTCAAGTAGACTCCTACCACCATAATTACACACAGGAACACGCTCACACACATATGTCCATGCATATACCACAATTTCATAAGTACAAGTAACTGCAGGAAAGGGACCCGACACACACGACGTCCACACTGGGGTGTTACATGATAGGCAGACCATAGTATGTCTTTACAATACATCTCAGTGCTCACCACACATACTTGATTTTTAATGTGCCATCAGTATAGCTGGTGGCTGGAACTAAGCTCTTGACAATTTTTGGTCAAAAGTCATTTGTTAACAGCAGCTCATCAAAGACAAATTTTGGGTGAACCTGCCCGGGCGGGCGCGGCGGGAGGTGGGCCACCCTTCCCCACTGCGGACCGAAATACCGCAATTCGCCGATCTAAAAGCGCGGACCGCGTTGGTTTACCGGAGTTTCCCGACCCGGACCTATTACCGGTAACCGCATTTTTAGGACCGGACTGAAGACCGGAGTATCCCGACCGGGACCTATTACCGGTAACCGCATTTTTAGGACCGAACTGAAGACCGGAATTTCATTGCGCTAGTATGCGGTTATATGCGCCGGTATACCGATCTGCATTATGTACGCGTCCGCTGTGAGGAAGGGTGGCCACCTCCCGCCGCGCCCGCCCGGGCAGGTTGATCCCAAAATTTTGTCTTTGATGAGCTGCTGTTAACAAATGACTTTTGACCAAAAATTGTCAAGAGCTTAGTTCCAGCCACCAGCTATACTGATGGCACATTAAAAATCAAGTATGTGTGGTGAGCACTGAGATGTATTGTAAAGACATACTATGGTCTGCCTATCATGTAACACCCCAGTGTGGACGTCGTGTGTGTCGGGTCCCTTTCCTGCAGTTACTTGTACTTATGAAATTGTGGTATATGCATGGACATATGTGTGTGAGCGTGCGTGTTCCTGTGTGTAATTATGGTGGTAGGAGTCTACTTGAGATTTTTCTATCAGTGGTCACCTATGTAGATGTAATCATTTGTGTATGATGAGCACCCAGGTTTGTGGCAAAGAAATGAAATATTTCGCACATCCTGTAACTATTCAGTCTCGACCTAGGGTGTTCAGTCATCTGTGTGTATGCATGGACATGTGAGTGTGTGTCTTTCTATGTGGCTGTGTGTCTATCACGATAGGATTATATTCGACTTTGAGATTTCACAATGACTGGCTACCTATGTGTTGATGTAATTAATTGATAATGTGATAAGTACTGAGGTGTATGGCAAAAACATGTCATCCTTTGCACACACTCTAACGTCTGTCTGATGGTTTTTTGGTCAGTTATGTTTGTGTGTGAGGTCTAGTATGAGTATGGGAGTTATGATATTTGTCTGATGACCATGTGACTACTGATACTCGTGGTACGTGGGGCAAATATTACTGAATAGCAGAAAAGGCTTGTGGCGTGGGATAGAGGTGGTGCTGATCATGTGAACAGATTTGTACATATTACCAACGATACTGAATGGCAGAGAGGTCTGTAGTGTGAGTTAAATGATATGATTTTGATGTGAGGAGTTTGTTACTTGGAACACATGTTAATGATGATTTTTTTCGTCAGTCTTGAGCCATGGGGGTTCTGTCCCACTTTTTCTTTTCCATGATTGGGCTCGTTGTTGTGTTGAACTCGCTGTAGGCATGGAAATATGTGTCTGTGTGCGTAAGTATGGTGATACCTTCCTTAAACTCATTTATCTGGATGTATGAATTGTTGTTCCTCCCATATGTTTGTGCTTGTGTGGAGACGTATGGGTTTGTGGGTGAGACCTAGTATGAATATGGAGGTTATGATATCTGTCTGATAGACAAGTGTCTATTGTAACTCATGGTACCTGGGTCACATGTTACTAAATGACAGAAAGGGTTGCGGTGTGGGAGAGATGTGGCTGTGATTTCAAACTTCACACATCCTGTAACTCTTCAGTTTTTCCTCCAGTTATGTGTGGTGATGAATGGAACTGTTTGAATGCATTGACATGTTAGTGTGTATGTATGTGTTTATGTGTGTCTTTCTATGATTTTTGGCCAGTCATGGGTGTTCTGTTCCACGTTTTCGTTGCCATGATTGGGCTAGTTGTTGAGTCGAGATCGCTGTAGGCCTGGAAATGAACGTGTGTATGCGTCTCTATCTCTGTGTGTTTTTTTCGTAAATGTGGTGATACCTTGCTTGTGTGAGGTGACGTACAGATTTTTGGTTGAGACCTAGTATGAATATGGGAGTTATGATATCTGTCTGATGACCAGATGTCTACTGCTACTCGTGGTACCTGGGGTAAATGTTACTGAATGGCAGTAAAGGCTTAGGTGTGGGATAGACGTGTTGGTGCTGATGTGAACAGTTTTGTACCTAGCACACATGATACTGGATGGTAGTGAGGTCTGTAGTGTGAAATAAATGAGATGATATTGATGTGAAGAGTATGGTGCCTGGAACATATTATGTTACTGATGATTTTTTGGTCAGTTATGAACCATGGGGGTTCTACTCCACTTTTTCGTCGTCATGATTTGGGTGGTTGTTGTGTCTAGCTCGCTGTAGGCATGGAAATGTGAGTGTTTGTGCGTCTCTGTAAATGTGGTGATACATTAATTAAACTCTTCTGTCTGGATGTATGATTTGCTGTTCCTGTTTCTTTGAGCTTGTGCGTGGATACGTATGGATTTGTGGTTGAGACCTAGTATGAATATGAGGGGTTCTGGTATCTGCTGATAGTCAAATGTCTATTGTAACTCATGGTACCCGGGGCACTCTTAATGAATGGCAGATAGGGTTGCAGTGTGGGAGAAACGTATTGATGGTAAATGTAATCAATTGTGTGTGATGAACACTATTTATGATGTAAATACTTAGGTGTATGGTGAAAACATGCCATTTTTTGCACACCCTCTATCTCGCCAGGCAGATGATATGTAAGGAGAGTTCTGTTTTTCAGCCAGTCATGGGGCAAGAAAGTACTACACCACTTTTTTGTTTCCATGATTGGTACCGGTAGTTGTGTCTAGCTCGCTGAAGGCATGGAAATGTGAGTGTTTGTGCGTCTCTCTCTGTGTCTGTATGTGTAAATATGGTAATACCTTCTATAAACACATCTGTCTGGACGAATGATTTTGCTGTCCCCTCCACTTATGTTTGTTTGTGCTAGTGTATTGAGATGTATAGATTTGTGGGTGAGATCTGATAGTCAAGTGTCTATTGCAACTCATGGTACTGGGGTCACATGTTACTGAATGGCAGAAAAAGCTTAGGTGTGGGATAGACGTGTTGGGGCTGATGTGATCAGTTTTGTACCTAGCACACATGATACTGGATGGTAGTGAGGTCTGTAGTGCGAAATAAATGAGATGATGTTGATGTGAAGAGTATGATGCCTGGAACATATGTTACTGATGATTTTTTGGTCAGTTATGAGCCATGGGGGTTCTACCCCACTTTTGCGTCGCCATGATTGGGCTGGTTGTTGTGTCTAGCTCGCTGAAGGCATGGAAATGTGAGTGTTTGTGCGTCTCTCTCTGTGTCTGTATGCGTAAATATTGTGATACCTTCTATAAAAACGTCTGTCTGGGTGTATGATTTTGCTGTCCCTCCACTTATGTTTGTTTGTGCTTGTGCATGGAGATGTATAGATTTGTGGCTGAGACCTAGTTTGAATATGCGGGTTATGATATCTGTCTGATAGTCAAGTGTCTATTGCAACTCATGGTACTGGGGTCACTTTTTACTGAATGGTAGAAAGGGTTGCGGTGTGGGAGAGACATGTTGATGGTAAATGTAATCAACTGGGGCGTGATGAACACTATTTATGGTATAAACACTTAGATTTATGGTGAAAACACGCCATCTTTTGCACACCTTGTATTTCGCCAGGCTGATGACATGTAAGGAGACTTCTGTTTTTCAGCCAGGCAAGAGAGTACTAAACCACTTTTTCGTTTCCATGATTGTTGCCGGTAGCTATACTGAACTCTCTGTAGACTTGGACATGTGTATCTGCGTCTGTCTTTGTGGATGTAAGCATAAGTATGGCGGTACCTGACTTTAACTCGTCTGTCTGATGATTTTTGTAACGATAGTTCTGTCCAGATAATCAGTGGTAACGACAATTCTGCCCCACTTCATCGTTTTCATGATGCTTGCTGTTAGTTCTATTGACCTCGCTGTATGCATGTACAAGTGTGTGCGTGCGCGTGTGTGTGTGTATGTGTGTGTCTTCTTCCTCTGTGGGAGTTCTATCTTGGTGCTGGTTTTTCTGTCGACCTCGCTGTAGGCATGGAAATGTGCGTGTGTCATCCCTCTGTGGATTTGAGTCTAGAATTATGCTCACTATCAACGTGTGCTTCTAACCATTGATTCAGGGCTTAGGCAGTCTCCCATTTCATTGTGCTCTTTACAGTTTACTGCCGTTTGTGTTGACATACGAATTGTGTTCCTCACGTTTTTCATTACATGCACTTCGGGATAAAAATCATTTAACAGAGAGGGTGATGAGGGGGTGTATCAGAGAAGCGAAGGACTTGGGTACAAATCCACAGTCAGACCACTGCTTGTGTGGTGTAGTATGGAGTCCACATTTTTTGTACAAAAGATGGCAGCTATATTTATCTGTGGAAAATATTCAGTAAGTGACATAATAAAGGAGCTGGGGTTGGGATGTCATTGGAAGATAGGAAGAGTGTCAGGGGCTGTAGGTGGCGTATAATGCTGTTAGAATGGATATTGGTGGAATAATTCTGAATCGTGTATGGGGCCTAAGTTGACCAAGACCACAATCTGGCACTAGACTTTAGGTGATGAGGCCTGAGTGGATAAAATATCTAAACACCCACTTTGACCAGTCCACATTTTTTGTACATCAAATGCAAGGTGCAAAGGAGGGCAGCTAGATTTATCTGTGGAAAATATTCAGTAAGTGACATAATAAAGGAGCTGGGGCTGGGATGTCATTGGAAGATAGGAAGAGTGTTGAGGGGCTGTAGGTGGCGTATAATGCTGTTAGAATGGATATTGGTGGAATAATTCTGAGTGGTGTATGGAGCCTAAGTTGACCATGACCACAATCTCGCACTAGACTTTAAGTGATGAGGTCTGAGTGGATAAAATATCTAAACACCCACTTTGACCTAACAATTTACGACAGTTCAAGTGTGAGCGCTATCTTAGGCGTAATAGAACCTATGGTGACGTTTTGGATACTTGTTGATGTGTGGGGGTCTTCTATGAAAATGTGGGTTATGATGTCTGTTTGATGATCAAGTTAGCTAAGGGTATTATGTCACTTTTATCGTGGTTAGTTGGATGAAGCATGAAATTACAATCAAATGTCACACTTGGTCCTGAATCCGAAGGTTGGCGTTAGATGGGCCTGGGGACGTCTTTGTTGGTAAGTGTTTAGATTTATTTTTATTGAGTTTTTCTTTCTTTTCCTTGTCTAACTAAAATTTGGCAAAATACCTCGCCAGCTCAGAGGATGAAGCATTTACAGGCTCTGCAACAAAAAAATTTTAGTTGGTTACAGAAAATAATCAAACAAAAAAAAAATTTTAGTTGGTTACAGAAAAAAATCAAACAATATTATCTACAGCAAGAAATATATAAAGTACTTACCCCTTGCAAAATTATTGTCAGAACCATCAGTAGCATTCACAGGCTCTGCAACAAAAAAAATTTTAGTTGGTTACAGAAAAAAATCAAACAATATTATCTACAGCAAGAAATATATAAAGTACTTACCCCTTGCAAAATTATTGTCAGAACCATCAGTAGCATTCACAGGCTCTGCAACAGAACAAATTAATTTTCTTTTAGTATCAACACACGCACGAGAAATTAAAAAAATTAATTACAGTCAAATACATACCTAAAGTGTATAGCAACAGCAGCTCCGGAGTTGAGACAACTCGTGGTTCTACAATAGAAAATAAATTATAGTATGCAACAAGTAAACATCTACAGCAAAAATATTCCAGTTTAGATGCAAAAACTTACCATTATCTAAATCATCGCTAAACAGCGGTGAGATCTGTTGTAGATCTGAAACAGGGAAAAAGAAAAATTAGTCTTAATAATAATAATAATAATAATTTAAACTAATACTACTAACAATAAGGAAATTAGCTTACTGTTTGCGAGGTACTCTTCCACATCAGCAGCAGATAGAACTGGGAGCTCTGTAAAAGAAAATTCATCTTTAGTATCACTGATACATACACACAAACACACACATATAATAATAATAATAATAATTATAACTTATTACCTTCATAAGACTGAGACATTGTGTTGAACACTGCGAGAAACACACACTGCGGTAACTGCTAGAAGCGCACACGGCAAGGTTCGCAACGGTACAGAGCCAGAGCTGGCCACGGGCGCTCCTTTTATAGCGTCGCATGGAGCCTCTCACTCCACGCTTACACAAGAGATACCGCTTGCACAACTGGTAGAGTACATATTTCGTCAAAGCAAACAGTCGAGTGGGAATTTCCGTAGGTGTGTTGAAACAGTGTACACATTTCACAACGCGCGCATTCCAGAACAGAAATAGCCATTGCCTCAGGGCTTGGGTGGGCGGTGTGGAATATCTGCGCCCAAAGAAATTAAGCCCTTGGGAGATGGTGCCATCTATCCGCAGATCGGGGAACTAACGGTGCAGCGCCATCTATCCGCAGATCGGGGAACTAACGTGTGACGTCACGCGACCGTGCTGCCACCTGGCGGTGCGCTTGAATCGGCTATCCCCTCCTACTATTGCAGTATAATTGTTGTTGAATGTTGTAAATGTCTTATAGCATCATACGAAAAATAAATAATAATTTCATAAACACATTCATTTCAAACTTTATTTGTCCATTTAATATTCAGCATCCTTATTTTGAATGATTCAATTTTTCTTCTTTATGCTAATCCTAAGTCTAAATGTCACTTCCATACTACACTACAGTTTTAGAAATTTTCCTAGGTCAGTCTTAAATTTAAAGATTTATTTTTTAATGAGGCTATTTTTCTAGTGCCATTCTACTTTTGAGATCGTTGTTTCTTCGACCATCAATATTAATTTTACTTCTCATTAACAGAATGCTCTTACTTCTTCTGGTACATTTGATACTGTTTTAGGATTTAACACACTGTTACCATTTCTCACGTATTTCATTGCTGTTGTCTGACTGGTTTATAATCATTCCAAATTCTTCCACCAGTATTTTTTTCATTTCTCATCCTTTTCTGGTAACAGTATAATGCCTTGAGCAAACCGTAGCGTGCTAATTGATTCTCCTTCAATTGGTATTGAAGTATTCAAATATATCTTCCCCTCACCCCCCTCCCCTTGAATGTTTTATTTACATATAAGTTTTTGATGTTTGTCACTAAAGATTCTTTATTTAATTATAAAAACATAGAAGATACGATTTGAGACACCAGTATTTTTCATAAAACTCTGTACAGTTTTTGATAAATAGTTAATTTCATCAAATATTTTCAAAAACAAAAGAAAGTATTTGTCGTGAGACGGACGATAGAAATGTTTCTTTTGCCAAGAATATTTCGATTTGATTTGTAAGTCATTTTCTTTCTAACA
>JARYHS010015760.1:0-110168 GCA_031002005.1 Vandiemenella viatica
ATACTGATACCAGAAACTTTAACGTAGATACAATATAATAATATGGTGCAGCGCAATCGCATCTGTACTAAATAAGTTTCTGTCTGTAAATGAAATATACTAATAGATCATTCAACTGACTACGAGAGAAGCACAGCTAAAGTGACTGATGTGACATTACAGACTTACAAAAGTATCCGACTGTCAGAGACCATCCGATAAGTCATCAAAATTCCATGACGGAAACTGTTATTCATACCGAAAGAAGTATCCCGTGTCCTTTTAAAGATACAAAGCACTTCCATGTCAAATTTCTTCAACCCATTTAGTCGTGAAAACGTAACAGACAGACAGACACTTACTTCCTCATTTATAATATTATCAGTGTAAACCGCACACAAACTGACTGCGAGAGAAACAAAGATGGAGCGACCTTCTTCTTCTTCTCGTGTCGATTACAGCATCATATATGTGGTAGTTTTTACGCCAATACGATGGCTTTGTCAGTAGCTGATTGGATGTCAAATTGAGATACGTTTTTCCGAGTTGTGGAAAAGACAGCAGATGTACCATGTTTTTCTCTCTTCCCGCACGAACATATGGTATCTGGTTGTTCTCCCAGGTATCCTCAGGTAGCAAGAGTATCTTTGCAGCGGCCAACTCCAACTGGCCATGGCTGTTCAGACCCAGGTGGTAGACCCTCTTTTGGCTTCATCCACTCGAAATCATCTTGCACTCTTTTCTCCCAGGCCAGCATTCTTTCATTGCTTGGAGCCCCATTTGGTGGCTTTGAAGTCCGCATGAAGCTTGATCGGGACTTTAGTCTCGTTGGCGCTGGTGTATAGCCATGTAAGGGGTGTCGGGCGTCTTCGTTCACTTTAAGCCCTGCCATGCTGGTGGTAACTTCCCGGCGTATGTCTCCAGGGCGATGCCAGCTAGTATCTCCACTTTGCTCACAGGCGATGGTCTGAGACAATCTGTGATGAGCCGGCATGTTCTGTGGAGAGCAACGTCTACTGTCTTAGCATGGCTGAATTTTTGCCACACGGGACGTGCATACTCTGCTGCGGAGTAGCATAATGCTAAGGCAGAGGTGCGTGACACTAGGGTTAGCTCCTCAGCTAGATCCAGTCAACTTGCTTCAGATGTTGTTGCGTGATGATACTTTCATCTTGACATTGCGACAATGGCTTTTAAAAGTGAGACCTCTGTCAAGAGTTATGCCTAAATATTTTGGGTTTTCACTGTGCAACAGAGTCGATCTATTCCAGGTCACATTCAGCTTTCGCTTGGAGTATCTATTGCGCAAGTGAAACGCACAGACTTCGGTTTTTTTTGTTTTTTTTTTATTTGGCTTGAGGCCATTCTGCTTGTAGTAAGTTTCAAGGGATTCAAGAGCTGTAGTAAGTCTACCCTCGACGGCTTCAAAAGTTACATGTTGAGCAGTTAGGGCAAGATCATCAGCGTAGATAAAGGACATGCAATGGCTGTCTAGGGGTTGATCATAGATGCACATGTTAAATAAAGCTAGGGCAAGAACAATTCCTTGAGGTAGTCCATTTTTTGATTTGCGTGGACGGCTTTTTTAATTCTGAAAGCTGACCAATGTAACATAATAAAGTTAATGAATACAGCATTGTTCGGCCGCCTACGGTTTGCCAAACATTCCATCCCTGAATTTGTGAGACCTGCAGTTTAACATGAAATCGCATATGATCAAAAACAACTCTTAAAAATTTCTGACCATACTGGGATTTAAACCCAGAACTACACTGTGAACTTCTAAAGCTAAGAGCTCTAACCACTGAGCCACCGACCCATGCTCTGATAAGGCATTCATGTTATTTGTCTGTGTCAACATTCATTAGTTTTAAAAATTCCATAACAAAATATATTATTTATGCATAAAAATCCCTATGTCCTTTCCAATGCCAAATAGGATTTCCCTGACAAATTTCATGAAGTTTGGTTAAGCCGTTTACCCGTAAAAACGTAACAAACAGACAGAGAGACATTTATAATACAGTATTAGTATAGATTTCTTTCTTTTATAATGTCACAAAGTGTTAAACATCTTCTCATCGTCGGCTACTCAAATTTTAGAATTTCTCCGTGATAAACCTAACTGTATTCTTGTTTTATTCAGTTTTCAAACCTTCATGTATATTGCATTTTTTTATAACTGTCATCATAGATCGCAAGCCAACAAGCTTCTTTTGTTAATTTACTTCTCAAAAGCTTCTACATTTCAGTGCTTGTTATCACATAATATTAGATCATCAGATTTTAATGAATTCCTCCATCATCCCACCGAAAGAAATCTCTCTTGTCACCATAGAATTGTGGATTCTACAGCTAGAATTTTGAGCGTCACTTTCAATAAATTTTACTGCGCTACTTTTTAGCTTATCATAGTAATTGCGACCTGAGAGGACATATCTTTCCTTTCAAGATTTACTGTCATAGTACAGCAGACCCAAACTAAGCTCTTTACACTAAAACGGCTTTTCCGTGCTGTGGAGTTGTAGTGCTCAGTCGACGCTGCATTACGCAGCCACAGACCTTCGTCTACTGGCATGTCAGCTTGCCAACCCGTCCGCCACGCTGCGCTGCCTCTCCAGTCGATCTCCTGCACGCCCATGGAGGAAGGAAATATGGAGGAGAAGTGACGTTAAATCGGTGAAGCAGGCTCTAAACTCTCCTGCATGGCGGCAGCAGCTGTATTGCGCTTCCAAACATTGCGATGTTCCCAGTATATCCCGAAAACTAAGCAAGATATCGAAAAATTTTATTCTTTATTTTCGATTTGTCTCGTCGTGTTACATAAGACTCGATCATTAAATTTGACTTTTGCGAAATTTTTCTTCTTCATTTCAACTCAAGAAACCTCACTTTTGATACAGTATATCTCTAGAACTAGGTGAGATATCGAAAATTTTTATTCTTTATTTTTCATTTGTCTCGTCTTTTTAAATAAGAATCCATCATCAAATTTGACTTTAACCAATTTTTTCTTCTGAATTTCAACAAAACCATTTCACATTTGGGACAGAATATCTCGAAAACTAAGCAGAATATCAAAAAATTTTATTCCTCATTTTTATTTGTCATATCGAGTTACATAATAATCCATCACCAGATATCGGCGTCACCTTTATCCTAAAGTCCCCTTGAGGTTTTTGTACATATTCCCCGTGTCTGTATGGAAGCGGCCATGCCCCCCCACTCCTCCTCCGCCCTGCTTCACTTCAATGCGTGGTGAAGGTCTCTTGCGTCGTCTCCATATATTTTCTTCCTCCATGTGCACGCCCTCTTCCTTATCAAGGGCGTAGCCAGGTACGGGCAGGGGGGGGGCAGCTGCCCCCCCCCCCTAGCTGGACGCGGGTTTGCGCTCGATCAGAGTTCTGCCGAACCGAAGAGTAAACAATGTTAAGTAACATTCAAAAATTAATTCGGTTCGTGCGATTTAAACCTGCTTTCTACCGCTATTTGCGGGAAAACAGACGTTAGCAAGGGCGGGGCAGCACAATGGGCCACGTACGGCGCTGCTGACGACTCTTAGATCGGTTACACCTTGGGCGGTTTCGGCCGCGACGGAAAGTTTTCCGTCGCCGTCGTTCCAGTAGTGGCGCGAGGGATCAAATGGGAGCTTACACACTGGGCTTACACCCACGGCAGAGCTGCCGTCGACGGCAGGTATGCAGCCGTGCGCTGCCACTACATTCGACGGTAATTTGACCGCCCCAATCCAGACAGTGGCCTTTGTGGTCAAATAGGCGCTTGCACACTCGGCGATTTTTTAACCGTTTGTGCGCTTTCAGTTAGTTAAAGTTAACATTTTTTGAATTTAAAAATCGTAATGTAAGTTAAGTGATGATGGATACTGATCTTCTCATTTCGTTAGCAGTTTTAAGAGACAAAACTATAGATTCTTTTAAAGATCGGAACGCTACCAGGAACGCTTGGAAAGAAGTGTGCCTTGAAATTAGGAATGATTTTGACGAAATGAAAAATGAGGAAAAATGCCTTTGGATAGTAAACTTTTGATCACGTATTTACATAAATTTTTGGAGCTTCAACTAGAAGTTGAAAAATGTTGAATCACATTTTATAGAAAGATTTTGATGTTTAATACTATATAACTGTGTCCTTATATCTTAGACATTTGCCAAGGAAAACTTTCAACATTCGAAATTCTGTGGATCGACATTTTTCTTCTTCTTTTCTTCTAACACAGCAGTGACGAATACAGTGAGACAAGGTGTTCAGTAACTTAGGCATCATCTTCGCCATTTACTTTCGATTTTTCTTTGTAAAGTAATAGTTATTAAAAAACTTACAGATTACAATCTAATCACAAAAGTTTAACTAGTCGATTGTGCTTGTAAGTATAAAAGCAATATAAACTCAACACTGATAGTTCATTACACAGTGAAGTATATGTATTAGTTACAAATAAATATAAGTCTTAGCCATTATAGTGTATTTTTCAAACTTTTCTTGTACATCTATTCATATTCACCTCAAGAAGTTTTCACCCTAATTAAGATAAAATACATATAGCGGATTGGAATTATATGAAATTAAATGTTTATTTATAGTAGGCCCATGAGAAATCTGCTTACTTCAAGGAGATTGCCAGCATTTCCACACGTTAAATACAATTCATCAACTGGGTATTCCTCCTTTGAATGCCGTACTTAAGTTTCGCAAGCAACTGTCGAAATAAACATCCCAAAATAATTGAAAAATTTGGTGTCGTCGTTCCTCAAATATTCTGTTTTCCTTTGACTTTTTCTTTTCCTATTCTATGGCTATGGAACCTTCAAAATAACAATTTTAAAACTTAACTACGAAGTAATAAACACCAAATTAATTAAATTAACTTCTAATTTTACAAAGTGAAACTCAGGTCATCAAAAGAAAGGTACTGACGTCCGACACGTCATCTTTTACCAGCTCGTCATAGCAGCGAAAATTTTACCGCTGTAATAGCAGCAACAGTTCTACCTCCGAATATGTAAACACCTCAAATTCTGTAGGCGGCGACGGTTATGTTTCCACTGCGGTGAAAACCGCACAGTGTGAACCGGCCTTAAGGGATTGTGCATAAACTACGTGGCTCGGTCTAGAGGGGGAGGGGTTGTCTGGAAAGCTACGCTGGGCTACTTAAAAGGGGGGGGGGAATTTCCGAGCCAGGCCACGTAGCTTTTCTTTCATATTAAGATACAGAACATACAGAAGCATGTGAATAATTATTTCCGTCATTTTATTATCCCCGCTTGTAATTTATGATAGCCTGACAAGAAAAAACAGTACAAAAATGACTTCAGGAATCATTATGAGAAAAAGCTACGTGGGGGGCGGGGAGAGACAAAAGCCACGTTGGGCTACGTGGGGGGAGGGGGGTTCACATGAGGCCAAAATTGAGCTACGTGGTTTATGGACGGTCCCTAAGCTGCGTATCGAGTATGAGCGGCTGCTGCGCGAGCCATGTTCGAGCGCGCCTAACCGGTTATTTGCCGTGCGAACCATTTCTGTTGACGAGCGCGGCTTGCGCGGCAAACTATCCAGGCACTGTCTTTTTGTGAAGCCACCGTGGACATTTCACGTGCGCGAATAGCCGCAACTTTCACTGTGATCCGACACATTTTATACTAGAAACCTAAACGAAAAATGATTTGGTGGATATGGAAATTGTATTTTAATTGAATACAGTATGGCGAGAAACTCATGGAAGACATTAGATATGAAGCCATCGAGGATACAATAAACAAATTTTACGAGATTGACAGTCGTAGAGTTTATAAATTAATTAATTGAGCCAGTGCACTTAATTTCGGGAAGCATTTCAGTTACTGATAAACGCTGTGACTTCAAGATTTCTAGTAATTGGAGACTCGTGTACTAGCCTGCATTACCTTTTTCGAGTTTCAAAACAATCATTTATTTGAACAGTTTCAGATGTTTCTGACGCACTATGCGAAGCTCTGAAAGAATGGTCAAAGATAAGGTAATAGCACCCGTTTAATACTATTTTTTTTATTGCAATTCAATTTTCTGTTGCCATTCTTAACGAGAACTTACTCCTTACTTAGGTAAAAGGTATTAAGTTGATTCTGTCATTTGGTGATTCTATAGATTCGTTGATTGGAGTTTCAAGTGATGGTTATTGTAGTGATGGAGGTGATACCATCTGAGTCTGTTAGGCTGCACATTTGCTATTACACAAAAAAATTGGCACCGTATAATTGTATTAAAAGGCGGCCGTTTTTGTTATCCATGGCAACAAACTGTCGCTGTGCCGCGCGAGCCAACTCGAACAAAGACATCCCGTCTTAACTGCGATTAAATACCGATAGATTGCAGGCTGACTCGACCCGCACACAACGCATCCGATCGTTTATACTGAGATATAACCAGAGAGCGCGCTAATAATCTGTTCTTAAAAGTAATTAATTTGTATTTTCCGTAAGGCTAACGATGGCTTTTAATATAGTATTACATACAGTACATACAAAAAGTAAGACTTTTATTTAATAACTATAATTATCTGCATTCGTTTGTATTTTATTTATTTTTATTACTATCAAGCGATTGTGAAAAAGTCGATAGTGTAAGAGCTAATTTGTGACAAAATATTTATTACTCTTGACTTTACAGTATATTTGTCGTAGGTGCTCGGATATGAGTTGGGTCGGTCCAACGGTCAAGTTGTTTCTCATTCTGTGGTCGTACCTATACTGCTACATACTGAGTTACAGCCCAGCTGCTGGGTACCTTCCTGAAAATAAATTTTCTGTAGATGCTAAAGCCACTAATTTGAAATTAAAATTTAATCTTTGTTGCTTGCAGACTTACTTGCCTCTGCTAGTATAGTCTAATTAATTTGTTACTCGAACTTTGTTACTTTAAAAATATCCATGAATATTGCAAAAACATGCTTCATCACATTATCATCAATCAGCTGCTAACGATGTTAAGAACTTCTTAGAGAAAATACCGGTCGCTGTAATGATGAATACTGCTCACCAGAAGGAAGTAGAAGACAATCGATAAATCGTGTCATCTATAATATCTTCGATTATTTTCTGTGTTACACCGTTCTTGAATACCTGCTGAAACTAAGAATTGATTCAAGTGTTCTGGTTTTGAAACAGCATATTGAAAAATTTAAGAAAAATGTCATGTATATCTCCCCACAGATTCAAAACGAAATCATTGCCCTGTGCGGCTTGGTCGTTAAAAATGAAATTGTGCAGGCCGCAAAGAAGGCTTATACTTATATTGTGTTGGCAGATGAGTCGTGTGATATAGCTGGGAAAGAACAGCTTTCCATAAAATAGTTTTACTGACGAAGATAAAATAAAATTCGCCAAAAATCTCTCAGATTCGTAGAACCGATGGATTTAAATGACAAATTATAGCATTAGAAATCGACAGGTTTTTAGAAAACGAAGGACATGGGCCTAATAGTTGTGTTAGCCAAGAATGTGAAGTGTGTTCTACAATGGCGGGTGATATTGATAGGGTTCAAAGTTTTTTAAAGAGAAATATTAAAAAAGCCTTGTATTTTCATTTTGAAAGCCACAGACAACATGGTTGTAAATAATTTAAATCAAATTACAGAAATATGGAACACAATTTGAACCACAGAGTACATTATAAACTTTTTACAGAGAAAGTACGTGCCAAATATTTCAGCTTTATACGAGACCCACTGGTCTCAAAAATATACGTGTTTTGCTATTTTTAACAAGAATTTTGAAGACATTGTCAAAGGACTTTCGAATGTTTCTAGGAAAGAAAATGATGCGGCGAGGAAAGGTGCTTACCAGTTATAGTGCGCTGCTACTAAGTCAGAATTCATTATATGCGTTGGATTGAATACTCAGGATTACTGGAACCTGTTGCCACTGCGTAAAAATCAAAGACGATCGACATGGGAGTAATGTCTGTCATAAAAGATAATCGCAGCAACGCGGACACGGAGAGCTAAAATATTTTAAACTCATCTACCAGTACTGCAGCTGCCATTGGAACCGATTTGAAAGTCCGGCGCATTGTATCTGTCCAACAACGTCGTCCCAATCACCCTGCTCAATCACTATACGGTTTTTGAAAGGAATCTATTTTCATACCTTATTTAAATTCCTTGATAGCTTCCCTGGAGTAGTGTTTTAGGATTATACATTGCGCTTTTACACGCTTTGTTTTAAATTTAACTCTAGTTATTTAGTAAATAGTCAATTATAGTAAGTATTTAGTTTTAGATCAATTTACATGTATCACAGAAAATCACGTCAGTTTGAAAATAATCTGTTTATCTAATAAGCGCTGAAATTATCACTTTATTTTCAAAGAATTTCATATATAGCCAGCAGCCAAGAAAGCCCTTTCTGCCTCCTCATTCGTTGGTTTGATTGAAATGGTCATAAATAAAAAAACTTTTTGAAAAACTTAACAACTTTCTGAACTTTTTTGAGATCATCATATCTGGGAATCACCTCAGTATGTGGAATATCCAGTGTTACGATCACGCTTTGTGCTTCAATTGTGGCGTCCAGGTCTTTGTGGTCTACGTCCGAGTGAAAGTTTTTTCTATGCTCTCAATTTCTTTCACTGGTTTTTTTTTGGGGGGAGGGGTATAAAACATCGATAACTGCCAATTGTGTGCTGTGTGAAAAGTACAATTGCAGGTACGAAGGCAGAACGTTTTCCATGACGCTTGTTCCATTAGATCTTTTGCCGATAACAGCAGTTTCAACAGCAACACCAAAGCCTGTCAGTCGTTCCTTGACCAAACTGATGCAATGCTCCGTGGTGCACGAACCCTGTATTCTAAGCAAGCTGATATTAAAATGTGTTTCTTTGCGGTAACCCCGGGTCCACACGCTTGGCACTTGCCGAAAACTCAAAACCTTTACAAACGCTTGGTTAATTGTGGGGAGCTGAACATTGATAGCCACACGCTTGCGAATGAGGTGGTATGTTTTGGAGAAGAAAGCGTGAGGGACGTCGACGTTGTGTTGGATATAAATTTTTGCTTAACCTATATTTATCATAAAAATTTAAACGAAAATGAAAATATAACGAGAAAGACGGCGAAGAAGATGGTGGATGTTAAAAATCCATAGAAACCGTTCCAGGTATAATTTCATTCATGTAACTATGTTTAGTATGTAGTTTCGTGTATGTATTTCATTTAATATAATTAGGGGCCTATATGAAATTATTGTTTTATAATTGGAATTGTATAATAATTATTGTTTTTATAGTATTATAATGTCTATATCAATTATTTTTTGACTGCAGAGAATTTATGGAAAATAACTTTAATGAGCTACTTTATGACTTTTTATTTTGCTTATGGCTTTACGCCTTGTCAGCAACGAGGTCATTAGAGGCGGGAAAGGACATGGGGCAAGGAATGGGAAAGAATTCGGATTTGGCCTTTTCTGAAGGAAGCATCCCGGCATTCGTCTAGAGTGATTTGGAGAAACAATGGAAACTGCAAATCTCAATGCCCGGATGAGGATTCGATCCGGCGTCCTGCCGAATGCGAGGCCAGAGCGTTAATTGCTCACCCACTACGCTCGGTGACCACGCTTCTTTATAAGCCATCTTGATAATTTCTGCCGGAAGAGATATGCTGATTTTGAATATTAGCATTAAAGGAATGTGAAATATCGTTGTTGAACCAATTACTCATTTTTCCTGCGGCATTTCTATCACAACAAACAGGAACGCATGTCTGTCCGCCGTCAGTGCACAAAGTGTATCAAGTCCGCAGAAACGAGTAGGCGCTTTACAAGCACTTGCCGCAAACTTTCTTTGATTTGTGCTAAAAAACAGACACTCGATTGGATCAGCCACAAGTGCCAGCCTACACAAGTCAAGTTAAACGCTCTATCAACATGTTTCAATTTGTGAGGTGATTTTTTTTTTTGGACGTCTACTCATCAAACATTCGACGAAAATATTCGCAGTTGTTTCTTGAAATATTCAAACTGAACAATTATGTCATTTGAAAACTTTGTTATCATAGATCTTATAGAATTAGCAGAATTAGGAAATAGAAATCCACTTTTTGAAAAGAAATAACTGAAATACAATGAAGTACAGTTTATGACAAAAACATTTTAACACATCATTTATGCACTAGATTTTGAAATATCTGTCAATAGCTGTAACCTTCTTTTTGTATTGTTTTTACTTACTCCTCAGAAACAACTGTAGTTGTATCTTTTTTGTGTATACGATCTGGGAGCTAGTTTTGCAATAGGACGACATAACTCAAATAACAGTACTGCACACAACAAAAACACACAACACACATTTGTTGCCGTGAGTCAAATGTCAACTTGAAGGATACACTTAAACGGGGCGATACAACCGGTAAAGAACGAGTCGGACCGGAAAGTGACAACAGGGAGACACGGTGACGAAGACTGAAACATGTTTTCACCTCATTTTACGGATTGCGGATCCGCTTAATTAGGTGCTGGATCCGCCAGACTGCCAAATGATGCCGGATCCCGCATTGCTGGATTGCAGTCCCTAGCTACATCCCAGCTAAAGTTTAAGTAAGTCATTGCTTGATTTAAAAAAATAAAATAAAAAAAAATCACGATGTTTCTGCCAATGCTACAAGTTAAAATTGTTTGATTATGAAGTCGCACTATGGTATATGGAAGGACAAGGGTATGACAACAGAAAATCTTAGAGAACTAGACCTTATGAAAGAGTTAAATAAGATGGAAATATTCTATAGATCCAACTGACCTGTCTGTGCTTGCTTGGTGTACACAGAAAACTTTTACAAGAAAATTGTGATAAAATTGCAGATGAAGTAGCTCGAAAATTATTATTAGTATAATTATATATACTAATTAATTAAATTATAATTAATTAAAATATAATAATATTAATTAATTATTCAATTAATAGAGTATATATGCATTACATTAATAAACTTTTTTTAGCATACATATTATCAGTTTTCTCTTGCCTGCCCCCCCCCCCTAAACAAAATCCTGGCTACGCCCTTGACCACTAATAAATAGAATTTGGGTATACATGCACAATAGGTGTGATTAGAAGGCTGTGGTTTAACAGTTCCTAAAGGCATCGCCACCAGCACACCGAGGAAAAGTAAGTGATAGTTGCCTGGGCATTTGAAATACAGAATCAAATAACATCATCATCATCTTCTTCCATCTCCAGTTTCCCGAGTGCAGTGTAAGAGCGCTCTCTACTTTTGCTTGTCCAAGTATGTTTCCTCTTCTTGGATTTTGGACCATTGTACACCTTTATCCTGTAGGTCCAATTTCACAAAATCAGTTCATCTCCTTCTGGGCCGGCCTCTTGGTCTTTTACCCTCCAATTCTTTTTCCAGCCATATCCTCGGTGATCTTGTAGAGTCCATTCGCTTGACGTGTCCTAGCCATCGCAATCTTGCATTGGCAATTTTTTCTCGGATGGTTTCACTGACTGGGATCTGTTTGCGGATCACTTCATTCCTGATCTTGTCTCTTCTGGTTTTCTGGACCATTGATCTCAGGAACTTCATCTCGGCCACCTGGAGTCTGTTTTCATCTCTGTTGGTAGTGGTACATACTTCCAGGCTGTACGTTGTAATTGGTAAGAAGTATAAATTATACAGTGTCATTCTGGATGAAATTGGAACATGATTGTCCCACAAAAGGTGTCTAACTTGATGGTAAAACTGAGCTCCTTTTTGTACCCTATTGGTAATTTCATCGACTGTCAGAGGTCACTTTACTGCCAAGGTACTGAAAGTTATCCACCTGATTCAATTGTTCGCCATCCAGATAGATAACGGGCTTTATATTCTGTCTGCTGACAGCCATAACCACTGTTTTTGTGTGGCTTATTTTAAGGCCAAATTCCTTAAAATGCTTATTCCAGAGGTTCAGTTTCTGTTGCACTTCCTCTTCTGTATATCCCCAAATCAGAACATCATCTGCAAATGCAAATGATTTAAAGTCCTCAGGGTTGAGTTGCTGTTTTACTCTCTTCATAATTTCGTCCATTACGATGATGAACAACAGCGGTGATAATGCGCTACCTTGCTGAACACCTTTGGTAGTCACAAACCAGTCTGAATAGGAGCCTCCAATTTGAATCTAAATAAGAAAGAACAGTCAAATATACCATCTGTAATTTTCGCAACTCTTCTGCAGGTAAGCCGTGTAAATGGCTCTCATATGAGGTCAACAAAATCATTACTTTATAAATTCCCACTTGGAACCGTGTTTTATTCGTATCAAAAATGTGTATTAATGATTACAGTAAAACAAAATAGTCAAATATACCGTCTGTAATTTTCGCACCTATTCTTCAGGAGGGCCATGCCGACACATCTCATATACACTCAATAAAATCACCACATTATAAATTCGCACGTGGAACCTAGTTTTATTCGTATTTCTAGTGTACCGACTCTTTACCCTTTTTTGGCATGATTTGATTAATAGAAAATGTTAAATCATCATGTAATTAAATCTTGCTCCTTTTGTGTACCCCTACATCAATTATTATGCGTAATATAACCCAAGCCACATTATTTTCTTAAATGAACTTTTTGAGAAAGTAATGGCAAGTAGTTTACTCGAAGTGCAAACCTTTTCCCGACCGGAAAACATTTAATTTATTGAATCATTTCTGCTCTCAGCATAACGTGTAAGATCCTGGTAGCGATATAAATCTTGAAGCGTAAATAATACACGGAAAGGTTCAACTCGATCGTGAAACGACTAAGGGTTCAACACACTAAAGACCTTAATAGATAGCTCGGTTTTGTTAAATCAACTGGTAACCTCATGCTGCAAAAATCAATGATTCGAAAACATTCTGATCAGGTAGCGGACTTTGCTCTGCGAACCGAAAAGGCCGCCGTAAGTTCAATGAAGTGACATCTATGAAACGAATATTTGTATGCTATGCATTATGAATTAAAAGTTCCTTCGATAAGATAAAATTAATATAAAGTAGCTACTAATCTAAGACTTTTGCTTATTTGTCTCACAACTTTCTATTGTTTGTACGTTGTTAAGTTTTATGTGCTGGATGTTTAAATATCGTGATAGTACTATATTACGGACAAATTTCAAATTGCCATGTAAAACCATTTTCGAGATTGACTCACTAACTAAATTCTTGTTGTAAATACTATATACATGTACAGTGCTGAATGGAAAAATATTATCAGACAGAATGTGATTCAAAACAGATAAGGCATCGCCTGCAAACTCACAAAATCACAAACACTACTAAAGTAACAGATGTTACTTAGAGTGAGAAGTGGAGATGTTACATCAAATAATTTAGCATTTTCTGATGGGTATGTCACATAAAATATTATTGACAAGGTTTAAAGAAAATCTCAACCTGTTCAGGTGATGTAGCACTCCCACAAGCGAATAAAATATTTTGTTATATATCTATTATCTCACCTTAACCATTCAGCGTGAGGCGAGTTACATATTATAATCCATAGCGAATAACTTTTGTAATCACGTTCTATGGTAAAGAACTTTTAATCTCAGAACATAACCTGGTTATATGTCCATTATCTTGCTAAAAGCAATTAGAAGGGGGCAAATCTGATATAATTATATTGCAAAGAACTTTTATAACCATTTTCTTAACATGAAAGCACTTTTTAAATCAATTCTAAAACATTTTTGTAAAAGACATAAGGTTTAAATAAGGTTGTTTTTCAGTCATGATGAATTTTGTTGCATTCATTTCCACTAAGAAAGCAGAGAATGACCATCACATTTAGGTATTTTTTGTGTGCTTTTAAAATTTATATAAGGAGAAATTTCTAATCAAAATAACTCGATATTTTTAGAAATAAGAGCTAGGTAGATAAAAGTATGCTTAAATGAAAGAGAAAAATTCAGTTAGTAACAAACATATAACAGTTCAGAGGTAACTTGATGAACATTTAAAGTAAGAAAAACGAAGTTTTAATGTTGACATATGATAGCATACACATGTGTGACATTCAGAAATTAATAGCTCTTAAACGAGAATAATTATGAGAAAAGTTGTCATGACCAAAAAGATTCAGAATAAATTAAACTACAAAATAGTAAAATTTCGGGAAAATTCGAGTAAAATTAGTGTTCCACGGGAGTGGGGGCTTTTTCTAATTCACTAAAGAAGAGTGTTTCCCCGCGGGAATACACCGGTGTTCCATGTCGATTCAGCAATAGATAAGCCTAGCATTTATAAAGCAGACCAGCGCAAGGATAGTTTAAAACAGTTTTTCAGCAGGCGGTCGAGGCCAGGGGCGTAGCTACTATGGGGCTAGGCGGTGCAGTGCACCGGGGCCTCTACGCTCAGGGGACCCCCAAGCGCTTTTTTTTATACCCCCTACAGACGACCTGATTTGGTCAGGACTGCCAGATTGTATAATTGGATACAAAACTTGTATAATTTGGTTACCTCTTGTATCCTGTTTGTATAACAGATTGCCTTGTATAATTGGATACAAAAATGAGCATTTAAAAGTAAAGTACATTCCAGCACCTTTTTGAAAGTGTTTGCCCTTTGTTTCATTGAGTTGGCAACCATTCCTGCATATCTATTTCCTTTTTGTTATTCAAAATTTATCAATGTATACATTGTTTACTTTTCGTGGACTTTTTTTGCTCCCAGCACTTTCACTCACGTATGTAATCAATGGATGACCCCTTTGTATAATTGGGTTTCATTCTGTATAATTTCAAACAGACAGCGGTATAATATAAGTTGGCTGTACTGGCAGCGCTGGATTTGGTCGGCCTGACCATATCATCCATAAAATCAGGTCTCGCATCCACACGAGGCCTGATCTGCAGTCTGCTTTCGACAGCCGGTGCGAACGCACGGTAATCATGCCGCCTGTTTTGTCGAAACAACAGACAGTTGCACTTGTTTTAGCGTTAAGTGTTAATTTAGAAAACAAAAGAAGAATATGAGCTAAAAAATGGCTTAAGAAAAGAAATGAATTTAGCGACATGAAGTTAATTAGAGAACTTGACAGTGATGATTATCGCAGTTATTTACGAATGGATTGCGAAAGTTTCATCTAGCTATTAAATTTAGTGAAACTTCTTATCACCATCATGAGAGAATCTGTTATAGCGGAAGAACGATTAATTTCAACTCTTAAGTATTTGGCAACGGGTAGGGAGTATGCTGATCTCAAGATCAGCGCTGCAATCTCTGCACAATTACTGTCACAAATAATTCCTGAAACATGTGAAGCAATTTGAAAGGTTTTAAAAACTTTATGTAGGTAAGCATTTTTTTTACTATAACCTCTCTATTAAACGAATATGACAGGGACAACTATTATTTTTAATTTTCACAAGAAGTATTTTTAATTTTACTAATCATATTAATATCATTTATTTATGATCAAAAATTCTTTCAAAACTGTCCCTTCCCCTTCAAATACAGCATTTGGTTGTTGAGAACATTGTGCTGGAAAACTGTTATGTTCTTTAACAGATGTTTGCGGTGGTGATGCTAACTCTGGTGAAACTGTTCGTAATGTATAGCTGTTGCGATTGGGAATGGGTGCAGAGTGAAAAGATGGACTATATTCGGGATGTAATATTACCATGGTATTATCGCTACTTGGGGTAACAGGTCTTGTATTGGTTACAAGTATTTGCCTTGGTGAACGTGATTTAGGGGAATGGGACATAGTGTTTTTAGTAGAAATAGGTTTGGTTAATTTATTTTGTGGTGGTGGGACTGAACGGTAATCACTTGCATTACATGAATATGATTCCGGAGTTGGTATGTGAGGAACAGAATTCTGTCTGTGGCTATGTGAATAACTGGAGTGGAGTGGTGATACTACAGAATAATAATCAGTTGTATTATTGTTAACATTAATCGAAGATTGTATAGTTAACTGTTCCAGTTTGCCATAAAACATAACTACCGAAATTAACTTTTCAGCGACACATCTTTGAAACTGAGTCATTTCTTTCAATTGTAATCCCATTGCTCTCCCAAAACTATCAGTGGAATTTTCCTCAGCAGAAATTAACCTTTGAGCTGTATCAATCAGCTGTTCTTGTTTCTTCTGAAGGTCAGTCAAACGTCTTTTACTTTTGTGTACTTCTTTTTCAGATGCCTAAAACAGAAAATGAATGGTTAAATATAGCCAGACAATATGAAAGAATGTGGCAATTTAATCACTGCATCGGCTCGATGGACGGCAAGCATATTGTTATTTTAAAACCAACGAGAAGTGGATCACTATTTTATAATTATAAGGGGACATTTAGCGTCGTACTGTTTGCAGTCGTTAACGCCATTACGAGTTCCTTTACGTGCATTCCGGCACCAACGGGAGTGTATCAGAGGAAGGCATTATAAAATGCACAAAGTTTTACAAGAAATTAATTGCAGATGAGCTGCAACTGCCAGAAGCGTCATTGTTGCCTAGAACAAATACATTGGCTCCATATGTTTTCATTGGCGACAATGCATTTGATCTGAATGACCATATCTTAAAACCTTACCCACAGAAAAGCATAATACATGAAATTTTTAATTACGGACTTTCCAGAGCTAGAAGGGTCGTGGAAAACGATTTCGGCATTTTGGCATCACGTTTCCGAGTATTCCAGAAACCCATACAGGTGGTTATTCAAAATGTTGATAAAATAATAATGGCCAGTTGTCTCTTGCATGATTATTAGAAAACAATCTGTGAATTATATTACAAATTCATGTATTGATAACGATGTTGAAAATGAGACATTACAACCAGGGCAATGGCGACAACATAATGAATTATTGCCATTTCAAAGAAAAGCCAAAGATACGCAAAATCTTTATATGCTTCCCACTAATTCTACTAACACCCTTCGTTCAGTGACAGCTTCCTCCATTGTGACGTCACAAATAGGTGTTTACTGTTCGAAGGTCTCTGAGCAACTGAGGTGAAATCGGCCTGACTAAATCATGTCACGCTCTACACGACCTGATCTGGTCAGACCCTGACCAGATCGGCCGACTCTGCCACCCGACAAGGATTTATCAGGCGACAAGCCTACACACCATACGATATTGCTCCTGATCTGACCGTATCAGGCGTCAGATCAGGTCGTGTGTAGGGGCTTTAAGCTCTACAGTCGTCTAAGGGGGCCCCTGAGACACAGGAAGCCCCCCACTAAGGGCTCTAACACTGCTCAGGGGGCACCCAAAACCTGCTCAGGGGGCCCTAAGCACAACTCAAGGTCCCCAATCCTCAGCTCAGGAGGCCCTTACCAGCAACACAAAGCAAAAAAAATGGTCGCCCATCTGGCCTGAGGGCCCAAAATAAATTTGAAGCACCGAGGCCCTTATTGACCTAGCTACGCCACTGGTCGAGGCGAGAACAGCTCCGTGATGGGCAGCGAACTACAAGGCTGTGGACTTCGAAGATTTTTAGTAGTCGTGAAATGGAGAGCTTAGAAAATTTCAAGTTGTTATAAACTTTACATTAACGGTCAGGACAGTGGACTCTGATGGTATTCCAGGATGCCATAGGATGATCTTTCTAATTTTGGGGGAATTTCCTGAAAGATTGCCAATCAGTGTGTGTGAGTGACGTCAACCCATGGGCGCCGGGAAGGGGGGGGGGGCAAGGGGGTGCACTTGCACCCCCCAGACATCCCGGGTCACTGTCTGGGCAGTAGTAGAGCTAAAAAAAAAAGTCGCCCAGCCCGGAAATTTTGGGCCGATAGGGGTGGGGGCACCAATGCAGCCCTGGTGCACCCCCCTACATCCCGGATCGCCGTCTGGGCAGTAGTAGAGCTAAAAAACTAAAAAAAAAAAGGTCGCCCAGTCCGGAAATTTTTGGGCCGATAAGGAGGGGGGGGCACCAATGCAGCCCTGGTGCACCCCCCTAGCCCTTTAACTGCTACGGTTCGCCCGGCCGAGCTCTCGCTGAGTGCTCCTTTGTTTACGCCTAAGCTGTTTACCTGCGCTGGAATGCCACACTCGACCGGACCGCTGTGTACTGAATACGTCTGGAGCGTTGTGTGTGACGTTCTTCTGCTGTCGCACGGCGATTTGAAACCCCAGATACAAAATAAATGCTGTTAATATAACATCTAAAGTTGTTCAGTTTAAAACTCCTCTAAAAGTGAATGTCTGCGTAAGCAAACATGCGGTACTTCATATACTAAATAGATATTACAGCAACTGAAATGTTTTTTGTTTGTGAGCGTAGTAATTTATCTGGAAAGAATACCTTTCCGAATACCTTTCACAAAATTTGCACATATTTTCCAACCTTTTTGACCCGGCTGTGGACCGCCACTGGCAAGTTAAAAATATGTTTTTATATTTTGTTTAGTTTTAGTCGCGTATAAATGTAATATAATTATTACTCTGCAGTTACACATGGTTAATTATTCTTTTTGTGTGATAAGCCTTGAAAAATGGTATAACACACAGTGGTACATTACATGTTCTGCATTGGTTTCTCAACGTACTTTCTGTTTCGAACATACAGCGCATATACGCATTGGCGTGCTCTTTTTTGAATTTTCAATATTAATGACATTTGGAAAATGTCTCCCAGTAAATCCTTGACGATATTCTTTATCAGAGCATCTTCAATTGCTAGGTACGTTCTTGGTATATGCTTCAACAAGGGGCGTCCATAAATTACGTGAAGTGAAATAGGGGGGGAGGGTTCCGGCGAAATCTTACCAAGGGGGAGAGGGAGGTCTTGTTGGACTGTAGAGCTGAAAAAAAAGGTCTTCAAATGACGCAAAAGTAGATTTTAAGGGGGGTATTTCCTCTAAAAGTATAGCTTTGGAAGGTAGAGACCTAAAAAAATAAAGGTCTCAAAAAGTTGTGAGGGCAATTTCTAGGGGAGGGAGCGGGGGGGGGGGGGTCTCACCCGAACCAGGTCTCACAAGAGGGGGGGTCCAGAAATCCGGAAAAACACCTCACGTATTGTATGGATGCCCCTTACCAGAGACAGATGAAACTCTGCAACTGGCATTTTTCGTCTCCCTGAAGAATTTTCACTTGTGGAGACAAATGGTCATTTTTCACTAGCTGATGTACACGGCTTAGTACTATTACTTCGAGATCCTGTCGAAGGGTCATCACTGTGATCCATATCAATGACATCATATTCATTGTCACTTCTAATAAGAATCTCCATGATTTCTTCCACTGTACAAACACGACGGCGTGCCATTTTCTCAGCGAAAACTAAAAGGAAAAGAGAAACACAAATTAGATCGCAGCTGCCAACGCTCAAGTGTCGAATAGGGAAAAAAACTAACCACCCTTGGTGGAAATATGGCTACATGACGAGGTCTCTAAGAGGCTAGCGTGTATACACGTCTGGAGCACAGACAGGGCGGCAAGGCCGCGCGTGTATACACGTCTGGAGCACAGACAGGGTGGCAAGGCCGCGCGTGTATACACGTCTACAGCAGTCAAAGGGCTAGAAGCAATCCTGCCGGCGCCCATGCGTCAACCTGCAATCTAATTCAAGGAGACGATAGTTCTGATGCCTTATCATTCTGGTACCTCAACTTGTACTACATAAAATTCAAGATTATAAACTTTGTTTATGCAAGAACTGTTTTAATCCATAAACCTTTATCTCTTGGGGTAATAACGGGGGATTGGCGACCGTATAAAGAACATATGCAAGCACATATAAAGGTACCAACCATCACGATCAAGTTCGTATAGAAGTGCTGCATAACCCCAATGCACGTTTAGTTATGACAATTTAATTATCATGAAATAACTTATCATCTAATTCATATAGGTGTGTAAAGTAACTGCAACAATTCAGTATGATGTAAGCAGTATTTGTTAATGGCGGTAGAAATAGTATATATCGCATGGCTCTGAGTGGCTCTCCTGCAGAATAGGTGCGAAAATTACAGAAATTATATTTGAGTGTTTTGTTTTACTGAAAAACAACGAGTATTATTAATGTACACTTGTGATACGATTAAAACAAGGTTCCACTTGGGAATGTAATGATTTTATTGACCGTATATCAGATGCGTCTGCAAGGCTCTCCTGCAGAATAGGAGCGAAAATTACAGACGGTATATTTGTCTGTTTTGTTTTACTGAAACACAAGTATCATTAATGTCGTCTGGGTTGTCCGGCTTGAACCGCGTCAATTTATAAATACCTGACGTTTCGGCCATCATTTGTTGGTTTTCTTCAAAGGAATATCCTCTGAAGAAAATCACCAAATGATGGCCGAATCGTCATCCTCTGAAGAAGGCTAACAAATGGTGGCCGAAACGTCAGGTTTACATAAATTGATGCGATTCAACCTGGACAACCAAGTCAACATCGACAATGACCGCGGAAGTCTGCACACGCACAAGTATCATTAATGTACACTTGTGATACGAATAAAATATGGTTGCAAGTGGGAATATGAAATGAAATGATTTGATTTACAATATATGAGATGCGTCTGCTCGGCTCTCCTGCGAAAATTACAGATAGTAAATTTGTTTTGTTTTACTGAAATACGACGTGTATCATTAATGTACACTTGTGATTCGAATAAAACATGGTTCGACGTGGGAATATGGAATGAAATGATTTTATTGACCGTATATGAGATGCATCTGCGCAGATCTCCTGTAGAACAGTTGCGAAAATTAGAGACGGTATATTTGACTGTTTTGTTTGAATGAAATACAACGTTTATCGTTGCTGGACACTTTTGACACGAATAAAACTTGGTTCCCAATGGGAATATGAAATGAAATTATTTTATTGACAGTATATGCGATACGTCTGCGCGTCTCTCTTGCAGAACAGTTGCGAAAATTACAGACGCTATATTTGACTGTTTAAATTTACTAAAATACAACGTATATCTTTAATGTACACTTGTGATACGAATAAATGTTTGTTCCACGTGGGAATATAGAATGTAACCATTTTATTGACCGTATATGAGATGCGTTGTCACTTCTCTCCTGCAAAATAGGTGCGAAAATTAGAGACGGTATATCTGACTCTTTTATTTTACTAAAATACGACGTGTATCATTAATGTACACTTGTGATTCGAATAAAACATGGTTCCACGTGGGAATATGGAATGAAATGATTTTATTGACCGTATATGAGATGCATCTGCGCAGATCGCCTGTAAAACAGTTGCGAAAATTAGAGACGGTATATTTGACTGTTTTGTTTGAATGAAATACAACGTTTATCGTTGCTGGACACTTTTGACACGAATAAAACTTGGTTCCAAATGGGAATATGAAATGAAATTATTTTATTGACAGTATATGCGATGCGTCTGCGCGTCTCTCTTGCAGAACATTTGCGAAAATTACAGACACTATATTTGACTGTTTAAATTTACTAAAATACAACGTATATCTTTAATGTACACTTGTGATACGAATAAATGTTGGTTCCACGTGGGAATATAGAATGTAACCATTTTATTGACCGTATATGAGATGCGTTGTCACTTCTCTCCTGCAAAATAGGTGCGAAAATTAGAGACGGTATATCTGACTCTTTTATTTTACTAAAATACAACGTGTATCATTAATGTATACTTGTGATATGAATAAAACTTAGTTCCACGTGGGAATTTATAATGTGGTGACTTTTGTGACCGTATATGAGACGGGTCTGCATGTCTCTCCTTCAGAATCGGTGCGAAAATTACAGATGGTATATTAGACTGTTTTATTTTACTAAAATGCAACGTGTACTATTAATGCATACTTGGGTACGAATAAAACTTAGTTCCACGTGGAAACTTAAAATGTGGTTGTTTTATTGACCGTTTATGTGACGCGTCTGCACGTCTTATCTGATTCTTTATTTCAAATGCGCGGGCTACTAGCACTTACCTTCATTCTGTGCGCTGGTGGTGCTACCTTTAGGCGGCAGGTACGGGTAGCAACTATAACCCCGTTCAACCACAGCCTTCTAATAACACCTATTGTGCGTGTATGCAGTATACTACAGTAACATCACCAACGAGTTGACCTAAAACTTCCGTATGTGTATCCAACGCTTACTCTTTTATATCAAAATCACTAATTGCAACCTTTAGATCCAGACACTGTACTTCTATTTATGCTCATAGTAATTATTTCACGAGGGCTTCCATGGAATCATTAGCCGACTAATGAGCGAAAAGACTGAAATACATGCTATACACGGGCCGTATCTGAACCGATATACCTGTCCGGCTCATCACTGCCCACCGCTTTTGGTATGTATCTTTGGACACACTGAAGATACTCCACTCCACCGAAATTCTTATTTCATTTTTCGTGCTACTTCGCCTTTCAAAATCGTAATTTATGCACTTACAAACCCCCTGGGAACTTCTGTCCGAGGCGATTGGACCCTCAACATCAGGATTTAAATCCTTTCGACCCGGAAAATAGTCATATTACGACCACCAATTCGTACTAAATCTCATGCTCGATGTTTGGACCGCTTTTTACCCGGTCAATTAATGAGTTTATTTACCTATATTAGAGTTATATGCCCCCAGGAACTTGTACTGAGACCCTTCTTTGAACTAAACTTAATTTGACTCAGGATGGCCCCTGTTCAAGATTCCTGGCACCCAGAAACACTCGTTCTATCACCGGCCACGTACCCCCGCCATTTCTGCGCTGACGTCTTGTAGTTCAATCTCCATTCATGGTAAATGGACCATCAAAATTTCCATTTCCGTTAAAATAGTACCGTTCCACCATGCATAGCAGTACATATAATATTTCTAAATTTTTAAGTCCCATAATCGTAGAAACGTCTGTTCGATGCCCGTTCGCGATAACTGGACCACCATTCCCCAACTTTGAGCTTGTACTAACGTTGATAGGGTCCCCGACTTACGCATCAACCAGGTAACTCGCCAGGACAAGGAATCGACCGTGGGAAAAGATTCGAATCTTAGTAATGTAAAGGGGATATTTTTTTTTTTTTTTAATTTCACTGGACTCTGATTCAGCCAGGTAGCAATATATATTTCGCCCTCACTTGAGTATAGAATCATTACAATTTCCTTCAAGCTATATCATCCAGTTAATTTCACCTAATGGCATGACTCCCACTCAGAATACAACTTAGTAAATCAACAAACATCGCTCAGAGGTCACGCGATATTGATTAATCTGATATTTTTCATTACATCAGACTACCAGATGGTATTTCAGCCTCTCCTCCAGGGCCGGTGCTAGGAATTTCGGGCCCGGGGTAAGATGGGCGACATTTTCTCTCTCTCTTTTTTTTGGGCAGATTCTTCGTTTCTGGCCTGGGGGCCCCTACAGCCGGTGATCGGGGCCCCCACCAGCTGGTGGGCCCGGGTACATTTGACCCGCTTACCCCCCCCCCCCCCCCCCTTAACGCCGGCCCTGCTCTCCTCCAACCAAGTTCGACCCTTTGTATTATAATTTAGTTATTTTTGCCATACTCTGGGATAGTATTCCCGCTCAGAGATACCTCGCTGGTCATGTCATCACAATGATGACATTGAATTTGGATCAAACCAGAACTACGCAGTGCTGATGGACTAAATTTTTCTGGTAGAAACTTCTGTAGGCTTCGGTAAACTGACGTGTAAATCACCTTTCATGGCTTTGAACAGAATCAAATAATAACTTGATGTCATATTCGTTGTAATTATATACCGTATATCATCTTAATGCTACTGATTCATTTAAACAGAATAGATAATTATTCTTACAGGTAGAACAATGCCATCCACTGCAATACATCATTCATATCTGCAGTGACATAAACACTCTAATATGGACAGATGGTATTAGGGTCACTCTGTGGGTCTCAAGTAAGGATCTCTAATAAAGAGATGCTAGATGTTGTTAGTGAATATTACCATAGAACACAATCATTCTGGAAGCTCTTATTGGAGTTGACTTCATTTAGCATCCCAGTCTACTTGGCAGCCCAAAGAATGTGTGCAGAACTTGACTGTGGAATTATGATATTTGTACATTACTTTCACTTTAACGTGGCAAGATTCCACTGGTCAAGGAGTGACAAGAAAATTCCCTATCTGCCTTCGTCTGTTCGATGCCCGTTCGCGATAACTGGACCACCATTCCCCAACTTTGAGCTTGTACTAACGTTGATAGGGTCCCCGACTTACGCATCAACCAGGTAACTCGCCAGGACAAGGAATCGACCGTGGGAAAAGATTCGAATCTTAGTAATGTAAAGGGGATATTTTTTTTTTTTAATTTCACTGGACTCTGATTCAGCCAGGTAGCAATATATATTTCGCCCTCACTTGAGTATAGAATCATTACAATTTCCTTCAAGCTATATCATCCAGTTAATTTCACCTAATGGCATGACTCCCACTCAGAATACAACTTAGTAAATCAACAAACATCGCTCAGAGGTCACGCGATATTGATTAATCTGATATTTTTCATTACATCAGACTACCAGATGGTATTTCAGCCTCTCCTCCAGGGCCGGTGCTAGGAATTTCGGGCCCGGGGTAAGATGGGCGACATTTTCTCTCTCTCTTTTTTTTGGGCAGATTCTTCGTTTCTGGCCTGGGGGCCCCTACAGCCGGTGATCGGGGCCCCCACCAGCTGGTGGGCCCGGGTACATTTGACCCGCTTACCCCCCCCCCCCCCCCCCCCTTAACGCCGGCCCTGCTCTCCTCCAACCAAGTTCGACCCTTTGTATTATAATTTAGTTATTTTTGCCATACTCTGGGATAGTATTCCCGCTCAGAGATACCTCGCTGGTCATGTCATCACAATGATGACATTGAATTTGGATCAAACCAGAACTACGCAGTGCTGATGGACTAAATTTTTCTGGTAGAAACTTCTGTAGGCTTCGGTAAACTGACGTGTAAATCACCTTTCATGGCTTTGAACAGAATCAAATAATAACTTGATGTCATATTCGTTGTAATTATATACCGTATATCATCTTAATGCTACTGATTCATTTAAACAGAATAGATAATTATTCTTACAGGTAGAACAATGCCATCCACTGCAATACATCATTCATATCTGCAGTGACATAAACACTCTAATATGGACAGATGGTATTAGGGTCACTCTGTGGGTCTCAAGTAAGGATCTCTAATAAAGAGATGCTAGATGTTGTTAGTGAATATTACCATAGAACACAATCATTCTGGAAGCTCTTATTGGAGTTGACTTCATTTAGCATCCCAGTCTACTTGGCAGCCCAAAGAATGTGTGCAGAACTTGACTGTGGAATTATGATATTTGTACATTACTTTCACTTTAACGTGGCAAGATTCCACTGGTCAAGGAGTGACAAGAAAATTCCCTATCTGCCTTCGTCTGTTCGATGCCCGTTCGCGATAACTGGACCACCATTCCCCAACTTTGAGCTTGTACTAACGTTGATAGGGTCCCCGACTTACGCATCAACCAGGTAACTCGCCAGGACAAGGAATCGACCGTGGGAAAAGATTCGAATCTTAGTAATGTAAAGGGGATATTTTTTTTTTTAATTTCACTGGACTCTGATTCAGCCAGGTAGCAATATATATTTCGCCCTCACTTGAGTATAGAATCATTACAATTTCCTTCAAGCTATATCATCCAGTTAATTTCACCTAATGGCATGACTCCCACTCAGAATACAACTTAGTAAATCAACAAACATCGCTCAGAGGTCACGCGATATTGATTAATCTGATATTTTTCATTACATCAGACTACCAGATGGTATTTCAGCCTCTCCTCCAGGGCCGGTGCTAGGAATTTCGGGCCCGGGGTAAGATGGGCGACATTTTCTCTCTCTCTTTTTTTTGGGCAGATTCTTCGTTTCTGGCCTGGGGGCCCCTACAGCCGGTGATCGGGGCCCCCACCAGCTGGTGGGCCCGGGTACATTTGACCCGCTTACCCCCCCCCCCCCCCCCCCCTTAACGCCGGCCCTGCTCTCCTCCAACCAAGTTCGACCCTTTGTATTATAATTTAGTTATTTTTGCCATACTCTGGGATAGTATTCCCGCTCAGAGATACCTCGCTGGTCATGTCATCACAATGATGACATTGAATTTGGATCAAACCAGAACTACGCAGTGCTGATGGACTAAATTTTTCTGGTAGAAACTTCTGTAGGCTTCGGTAAACTGACGTGTAAATCACCTTTCATGGCTTTGAACAGAATCAAATAATAACTTGATGTCATATTCGTTGTAATTATATACCGTATATCATCTTAATGCTACTGATTCATTTAAACAGAATAGATAATTATTCTTACAGGTAGAACAATGCCATCCACTGCAATACATCATTCATATCTGCAGTGACATAAACACTCTAATATGGACAGATGGTATTAGGGTCACTCTGTGGGTCTCAAGTAAGGATCTCTAATAAAGAGATGCTAGATGTTGTTAGTGAATATTACCATAGAACACAATCATTCTGGAAGCTCTTATTGGAGTTGACTTCATTTAGCATCCCAGTCTACTTGGCAGCCCAAAGAATGTGTGCAGAACTTGACTGTGGAATTATGATATTTGTACATTACTTTCACTTTAACGTGGCAAGATTCCACTGGTCAAGGAGTGACAAGAAAATTCCCTATCTGCCTTCTGATAATAATTTCAGCAGGTTTGACTGTCAGCTGTTAGAATGCGAAAAAAAAACCACACGATTTAGCACAGAAACTGTTAAGGGGAACAACAAATGAGTGTATTACCACCAGAAAAATTTTCGACTGATTTGGTTGTAAGGACACTAAAATTGGTTAGTTCACAGCTAGTCAGATTGGAGTAAGGAAGACAGTGCCGGATCTAGGGGGGGTCAAAACCGGGGCTCTTGCCCCGGGCGACAACTGCAGGGGGGCGCCAAAATCATGTATTGGTGGCATCTTTTTATAAGCGCCAGGGCGAAATATTCATGTGCTGCCGACCCTTTTTTTAGGTCAAGCGCCGTGGTACACTGACTGCGGCGGCAACTTGAAAGGACGGAAAATTCATTGTTCTGTGACAGAGCGGCCTTAAAACAAAGCTCTATTCATGGAATTTAATTCATTCCGTCATTTTTAGCGGGAACTCCCGATATTCTTGGATTTATAAATTATAGCATCTGATGTTCGCATTCTTGCAGCTGCGTTCGAGTGATTAGCCCAGTTTTTTTTTTAATATCTACTTTTGTGCTGAACGAGTTTAAATATTTAATACTGGAAACGAACCTATAACATGTAAGGAAGAATCTATCATTATCAAATATCTCAGCGTTTCTCATCCTTTGTCAATCCGAGGAAAAATTTCTGATCATTAACTTATATGGGCCTTATTTCTTACCTCTGTATATATTATGAACCAAACATATCAATTGTTATTAGCATATACCGCCGTTTCTCAAGGCATATACCTACAATAAAGCACTCATAAAACGTCGCTCTCCGAAAACGTATTTAGGGAATAGGCTGTTAAGCAACCATATTCTGATTTTTTTTTTTGCTTGGGCTTTACGCCTCGTCGACAGCGAGGTCATTAAAGGCGGGATAGGACTGGGGCAAGGAACGGGAAGGAATTCGGCCATGGCCTTTGAAGGAAGCATCCCGGCATTCGCCTGGAGTGATTTGGGGAAACCATGGAAAACCCAAATCTGGATGCCCGCACGGGGATTCGAATCCGCGTCCTCCCGAATGCGAGGCCAGAACGTTCCTGAAAATACCAGTTTTTTATGGTAGTTGAAATATAAATTGTTTTTAGAAAAATTTGGATTACTAGCTTATTTTCGCTTACAGTCTTATGCAGGACGAGACAATATAATTTTTTTTTTTAGTCTATTTGGACTTGTACAAAAACTTTATTGCATCTTCGTTAGATCCACTATGCGGTGGGAAATAATAAAAAAAAAAGTACAAAAACCAACTTAAAAGGTAGTAGCCAGACAAGATGGTCGGCCAAACACCTTGCTGTTACAGCCCTATTGAATAATTTACCTGAAGTTGTCAAAACACTGGAGGAAATTGAAGAATCTTCTCTGACTGCAGAATCTAAGCATGAATCCGCTCATCTCTTACATGATGTATTGGATTTTAAATTTATCCTGAAATTAACAATTTAGGCTAACCTTCTTCTAGAAATTAATGGAGTAAACGTGGAAATACAAAAGGAGGACATAATTCTTTCGCGTTCTGTCACTAATGAAAGGGTTGATTAACATATTGCAAGAAATCAGACTAAAGCCGATAGAATATTGTATCAAAGAAGCTACACCTGTAGCACAAAAATTGGGAATCGTTTCGATACTCAAAAGTAAACGAATTACCAAAGGAAAGAGGCAACACGACGAAATCTGCGTGGTCGAATCAAAAGCATTAGACCCCACTGCTGTTTTCCAAAGATATAAAAGTTGTATTTGACAGAATTTTAACAGAAATAGGAATAAGGGTAGAAAGTGCAATAAAACTAAATGAAAACTTTGCCTTCCTTGGTGGCCACACGTTGGTAAATATGTTCTTCAAAAAAAAAAAAAAAAAAAAAAAAAAAAAAAAAAAAATTGGAGTCCTTCTAGCAAGCAGATACTCCAAGGACTTGAACGCAAATGATTTATGCGAAGAACTTGCCGTGTTTACACAACAAGCTACATTTTTAATTGGAATCGATGAGACAACTAGTCCATTCCAATTGTTGCAACACATGTGTAAAAATGACTTGCAGGAAGCCTTTTCTAATATTTGTGTAGCTCTGAGAATATACTGCACGTTACCAACGACGTCCGCAAGCTGCGAACGGAGTTTTAGTAAACTAAAAATCATAAAAACCTACCTGCGATCAACAAGGAGCCAGCAACGTCTTTCTAGCCTCCTGATCTTATCAATCGAAAATAGAAAAGCTTATGAGACGAATTTTGATGAAGGTATATACTCTTTCGCGGAAATGAATGCTCGACTAGTGAAGTTGTAGGAACATTAGTGTAAATTTTGCTAGGGCCTAAGGGGGCATCCATAAATTACGTGAGGTGAAATAGGGTGGGGTCCGGCGAAATCTCACCAGGGGGGGGGGGTCTACGGAAATCTCACGTGAGATTTAGCGAAAAATTTGGGGACAGTAGAGCCAAAAAAAGGTCTACAATTTGCGCCAAAGTCGATTTTAGGAGGGTATTTCGTCAAAAAAGTTAGGGTATGACCTAAAAAAAAAAAGGTCTACAAAAGTTTCGAGGGGCGATTTCTAGAGGGGGTAGGGGGGGGGGGTTCTCACGGACCAGATCACACCAGAGGGGGGGGGGGTCCGGCCAGATCTCACGAAATCTCACCAGGGGGGAGGGGGGGTCTAGAAATCCGGAAAAACACCTCACGTAATTTGTGGATGCCCCCTAAGGACTGCAATTATTAATACAGTGTGGCTCGTGCGTTATGTATTCCGATTGTGTGTGGTGTTTTCTTTAGGGGGTGGAAGGGGGGGGGGCGCCTGCGTGAAGGTTTTGCCCCGGTTCGGAAAAATCCTAGATCCGCCACTGAAGGAAGATAAATATACAGTCTCACAGAAGGAGAGAAATTAAGTGTACTGGAAATGATAGAATTTGTCCATTTTGCCATACATGTTATTAGGGTCTTCTGTGGTTTAATTAATTAAATATAATCCACCAGAAGGTTATGCTGAAGATGTTTGTTTATTTTCCAAAAACAACGTCACTGATATTCACATGCATAGATACAATACAGAGATACTACTAATGCATTTCATAGCAGTCGCAAAGATAATCTGTATAAAACATCTGTGAACGTCTTGTAAAACTAACTCAACTGTCCTGCTGATTCCTTTATATAAGCTCTATCGAAATTGCCAGAATTCTTCAAAAGCTTCCGCCCGATATTTCTCGAACATTAACAATTACTCAAACAATTAAACATATTAAAAACAATCGGAATTAATACATAATCACTTAACATCATTCCAAAATGGTCAGAAATGGAAATTAAAGATACTTAAATACAAAATTATTTACAGAAATCATTTTAAACTGTACAAACATGTACTGTAGACATCGTAACTTGCATTAATACTTGGAATTACACACATTTAAACAATGCTCTTACACAATTCTGTTCTTAAACATATTAAATGGCCTTTAAACAATTTTCTTTCATAAAACAAAGTCTATATACATTGATTTACAAGATATTGCAAAACAAACATACCAGATCACATTCAAGCAAACTTTAGCTCACTACAGATACTTCATTACATACAATTATATTTACAGTTCGGGTCGGAGGGCTATTACAATGTCTTTATGTCTTTGTAATAGAACATTGATGTTTTTCACAAACATCTGTCATTTTTAGCAGTGAACACAATCCAGTTTCATTGCTTTTATAACTGTTGGTTACGAAAGAGGTAATCAGAATGTCCACACTGTCATCGGATCACGTGTTTAATTTAATTTACCGGTAATTTAATTGCAATGGAGCACAGGCTCCGGTGGCAATTTCCCTACACACCCATCTTCCCCCTATCCTGCACCTACCTACATTTGCCCTCTACAAATGTTATCTTTAAATTCTTTCAAAGTTTTCGGTAAATTATTCATCATTTCTCTTGGTAACTCATTCCAATCCCTGACACCCTTACCTAAAATAGAGAATCTTCCCACACCCTTGTGCCTGAAATCGAGTGCCAGCTTGTGGTCATGGTCATCTTTTCCCTTCCATGCACTACTTTTCATACCTATTGCAATATCTTTCCATGCCTCATCGCCAGTATATGCCCTGTACACTCCCATGACCCTCCTCATCCTCCTCCTGTCTTGCAATGAATCCCATTCCAGCTCCTTTATCATATCCGTCACTGATTGCATTCTGCGATAATTTCCAGAAACAAATCTAGCAGCCCTTTTTTGCACCCTCTCCAACTCCTGTATTTGATACGTAAAATGAGGGTCCCATACTACACTACCATATTCGAGCAATGGTCTGACCAAAGTTTTGTAACCCAATTCTTTGACTTCTCTCGTACATCCCCTCATCACTCTCTCCAACAAGTGCAGAACTTTGAAACCTTTTCCTACCACCTGTCCTACGTGTCCTGCCCAGTTAAGTTTGTTATCAAAAGTAATTCCAAGATAATTACATTTCAAGTCTTCAACAAGCAATTCTTTCCTCACCTTATATTCATAATTAACCTTTTGTTTTTTATTTGTGTATCTAATAAGCTGACTCTTCTTTGCATTTATCTTCATTCCATGTTTACCAACCCAATTAGATATCCTGTCCAGATCACCCTGGAACTGTTTACAATCCTCTGTCGTTTTGATTCTTTTATACAGCATTATGTGATCTGCAAACAATCTAATTTCAGATAGTAAACAATAAACACAATTATTCATTAGAATAATGAATAGCAATGGTCCCAATACGCTACCCTGTGGCACATCCATTTTTACTTAATATAAATTATTTTTATATAACAATATTCTTTAATTGTTTACACTATAATAAAGGTTATATATATATAATTAAATAATTACCAATACTGTAAGTTATTAATATAAAATACTTTTTTTAAACGTTACAACATGTACTTCGACAAGCTTTTCGGGTTGCTGAAGACAGGATGGTTTGATGGACAAGATACCAACATCCTCATGAAGATAGTAGGGTTGAGTGTAACAAGGTCTTAGTTGAGTTGATGGGGTGAACCACAGAGGAAGAAAAAGGGAGGAGGTGTTGCAAGGGACCTTCACCACCCACTGGAGTGAAGTCAGGTAGAGAGAAGTGGTGATGGGAGTTCGCCACATTGGATTTCTTTAGAAACACAAGGAATATGCACAAACAATTCGAGGAGATTCTATGAGAACCGTGGCGCCACAATTTGATGATGGATTATTATGTAACTCGACGAGACAAATCAAAAATGAAGAATAAAATTTCTTGATATCCTGCTTAGTTCTCGAGGTATACTGTCTCAAAAGTGAGGTGTTTAGGTTTGAAATTCAGCAGAAAAATTTCCCCAAAGTCGAATTTGATGATAGATTCTTATTTAACAAGACGAGACAAGTCGAAATTTTTTAAAAAAAATCGATATCTAGCTTTGTTTTCAAGATATGCTGTCTCCAAATTGAGGTGGTTAGGTTGGGATGCGGTCTGAATCAAAATAAAAATGTCACCTAGGTCACAACGAACTTTACCTTATAACTATTTTTTGATAGTCAATTTATCGAGAACTGTGGGAGATATCAAAAAATTTACTCCTGGTTTTTGATTAGTCTCGCCGACTTATATGAGAATTAATCATCAAATTGCATCGCCAGGGTTATGATAGTGCTGCCCACCATAACACATAAAGTTCATTGGGAACTACAGGCTTTCAAGACTCGTTTATAATAAGGCTAGCCTATTATGTACAAATTAGTAAGATATGGTGATTATGTACACCAATAAATATTTGAGAACAATGTCATCTTGTTGAGAACAATGAATAAATCTATAATGATAGGCTCTGCTCTTGCAGATTACCTATTAAACACTTCAAAAACAATAATTACAATGTGACTAATTTATGAAACCATATTCCTGGTCGTTTCCTATCTGGTCTGGTCATATGCAGCACAAGCTGGCATTATAATAAACTTTGAAATATTAGAAAATGAAATATTCATAGCCGCAAACACAGTGCAAACAGCGCAATGCTTTGGGAAATCTGTTATGGCTGCTGCGCATATGCAATAGGAGCCGAGTGCTTACAGGAGGCTTCACAGATTTAGCGGTATTTTGCCTCCATTCTTTCCCTTCCTCCAGGGGGTGAACAGATAGATGAGGAGACGGCAGATGTGTTGATTAGAGTTTTAATAGTGCTGTTTTGTACAGAGGCTTCTAGAGGAAGGATACGTGTTCGTTTGGTTGGTTTATGAAGTTACCTAAAAGCTACAAGAACTTTGGAAGATATGTATAACAAACTTTGCAGTTTCCAACTTCAAGCTGTATACATTGTCGTCACATTGGGCTAAATGAGACACTAACAGGTCACAATCGAACCATTACGCTATAAAACAAAATCTCATTTGTGAAGTACTTGTAAAGCGCTTTGATCATCTTCTAAACTGAATCAAACCAGAAATTGGAATTTCAGAAATTAATGAAAATATAGAAGATTCACTACCCACTGTTGAAGAAATTAAAGAAGTAAGTAACTAAACAATCATAAAGGTTAAAGAGACTAGTGAGAAGAGAACACAACAGAGTTATGAGACAGCAGGGTAGTAGGGAATATTTGAAACAACTAGACAAGGAATTACTAATAGAAAAAGAAGATGGCTAAAGATTGGCTTATAAAGAGTATTATTGTTGCAGGGAGAGCGCTGACTGATGCATCTAGAATTTTCTGTAGCTATGTCAACAAACTAAGGAGAAGGGAGGGTGTTGAGACAATTATAGATAAGGATGGATAAGAAGTTACCAAGAATTTGAAAAAGGGGAGGAAAACTGGGAGGAAATTAGTTAATAAAGAGCAAACTAAAAAAAATATTGAAATTCATCCTGAGGATTTCATGAAGGAACTAAAAAAGCTGAAAAAACATACATGGGCTGGTGTAGATAGTATTACTATGGATGTATTGAAGATAACAGGATGTGTCATTGTACCTTATCTTACAATATTATTTGAATTGTGTCTGCATACTTGCTGCTTACCAGAGGACTGGAAAAGTGCGATAGTAGTGCTGGTACGTAAAGGGGGGTGAGAAATTGAGTAAAAAATTACAGGCTAATCAGATCAACATCAGTGGTTGGTGAATTAATAGAGATTGATATGCAATGACATCAGAAATATATGTGAACTTAAGTGGTTTTCAAGTAGGTAATATGGCTTTAGGCAAGGATATTCATGTGAATCTCAGTTTGTAGGATACATGCAAGATATTTTGGATGAAATGGACAAGGGAGGCCAAATTTATAGTGTAAAATAGTTGTTTTTTTTTTTAAAAAAAAAGCTTTTGACAGAGTGAGTCATAAATAGGGTAAGAACAATGGATGAGAATGATTTGCTGGGTAGAAGAATTCTTAAAAGGTAGAAAACAAAAAGTTATGGCAGGTAATACAGTATAAAAAGAAGTGGAAGTTAAAAATGGGAGTGTCATAGGATTGGGACCATTGCTATTCATTATTCTAATGGGAAGGGAGGGTTTACCATCAGAAGTTTTTGCAGAAGATATAATGCTATATAATAGGATCAAAACAGTAGAACACTGAGAACAACTGCAGGGTGATCTGGACAGGATATCTAGTTGGGTTGGTAAACATAGAATGAAGATAAATGCAAGGAAGATTCAGCTTATTATTTGCATAAATCAAAAATTAAAGGTTGATTGTGATTATAAGGTGGGGAAAGAATTGCTCGTTAAGTACTTGAAATGTAAATATCTTGGCATAACATTTGATAACAATCTTAATCGGACAGAGCACATTCGACAGACTGTGGGAAAAGGTTTCAAAATCCTGCGCTTGTTACTGCAGGGGCGGATCCAGGAGTTTGGTTTGGGAGGTAGTGAGTGAATTAGGGTTTGGGGTGGGGGGGAGGGGGGTGCTTGAATGTAATTTGCAAACTTTCTTTGGTTTGGGGGACGCTTGAGTCTCCTCGGCAAAGATCCGGAGAGTTAAAATAATAAGAAAAAAGGTCCCCAAAATTACAGTGTCAGGGGAGAACCTAGATACTTTTCGGGGGATGGGCATGAACCCCTAGCCCCCTCTCTCGGATCCTCCCTTGCTTGTTATAGATAGTGATGATGTTATGTATGAGAGAAGTAAAGGCATTGGGTTAAAAAACTTTGGTCAGACCATTGTTTGAATATTGGTGGTGTAGTATGGGACCCAAATTTTGGGTATCAAAGTAGGAGTTGGAGGGGGTGCAAAGAAGAGCTGCTAGATTTTTTTCTCTGGAAACTACCATATAACACGTTAATAACTGATATCATAAAAGAGCTGGAATGATTTTCATTGGAAGACAGGAGGAGGATGAAGATGGACATGGGAGTGTACAAGGCATATATTGGCAATGATGTGTGGACAAATATTGGTGTAAGAATTAAAAGTAATGCATAGAACAGAAAATATGACCATGACCACTAGCTGGTACTCGATCTCCATAATTACAGCGTCCTCGCTGCAGTGGAGCTCCAGTGTGCCCACCAGGCATTATCCAGTTTCCGCTTATGAAATGGCGTGTCAGCCGCGGCGGGCTGACGGCGCCAGCCCATTAGAGCTTCCACCGATATCCTCGCCATATAGGTTCACCAGATCACGCTCAGCAGCAGGTCCGCCAGGTTACTCGCAGAGTTGTCACCAATGTACATGCCAGGGACGAGTGCATCTTCGTCTGTCCAGCTTGTCACGCCGCTCCACACAGCAGCGATCAGCCGGCAGTGCAAGCCAGCAGCCCGCCAGCCCCCACACTGCCGTGCTTCCCCAACATCATACTCCAGCGTACTCCCACTGCACCCATTGGCAGTTAACCAGCATCTGCACAGCAGCGGTTTGCCCACAGCCACACAGCAGGAGTTGGCCAGCCAAGTTGGCCACCCCAGCACTTCGTTCGGCGCTGCAAACTGTAGCGGTTTTCGGTGGTTGCTACAGCTGTGGCTGCGAACTACATCGGTTCCCTGCATTCGGACATTGTGCATTGCATACCAGCTTTCATGCTAGGGCAGTGGCGGGCGTTCAATACACCGCAGGTCGCTAGCGCCCTGCCTTGGTTTCAGCGAAGGTCTCCGCCACAGAGTCATCGATGTACATTCCGAGGCAGACACTGGTATCTGCGCAGCAACAGACTGCCAACATCAGCGCCAGCCCATCCTGCCGACATCATGCCACCTCACCAAGGTGGTACTCCATCTTCTTCAGTCAGGATGGTCATCTTGCTTGACACATTCTTTTTTTTTTTTAATTTGTTTATTGGGGAGCCCCCAAATCCCACTCCTCCAAGCATGGCAGCCTTCCTGTTATCTACTGCTCGCCTCTGCACATGCATTAAGTTAGTAATTCTATAGGTGATCACAGGAATGGGATTGTGATGTATTCTATGCATCTGCCCGTTTACATGGGTCCATCGGAAGAGATAGACAGAAACTTTTAAAATAAGACAGAGGGCAGAGGGAGAAAAGTGCCAAGGTTTTACCCTTGGGGAAAAAAAACCTCTGCGATAGTTAGGTCAGAGAATAAGAGCGGCTGGCTGAGATACTGAAAGTACAGCGAAAGGTTCTATGCTACTTGGTTATGCTCAATACGGTTTCCAGGGTTTTATTTATAGAAAGTCGGGTGGATTTTGCAATCTTTTGGGGATTTTTACAACATGAAACCTTAGTTTTCCTCTGATTGCCTTGAAATTTTTGTAGAAGGCAGCCCATTCCCTAAATGTTAAAACAAATCCTTATAAAATTTTCTCTAGCTTTAGTGGTTAGTCTGTAAAAAATTATTTAAGTGGCAAAACCTAAATCTATCTCTCCCTTGTAAAGTATTCGAGCTATGGTGTTAATTCTTATTTTAAACTTATCTGCACGTTCTCCCTGATCTATTGGTAGGCCTATATAATAAGAATTGTTTACAATTTTCTATTTTAGTGTAATCCATAACTTAAATTCCTATATTCTCTATCTCCAAAAGTATTTATGATACAGAGCTAAAATATGTTTTAAATGTTTCTGAATGCAATTTTGACTGTTATTTAGTTGCCTGCCATTTTCTGTAGTTATTAATAAATTTTACTTTTCATATTCTGGCAAAAGTGCTGCATAGATCTTTACAAAAACTTGTTCATTATGCTCAGAAAAAATTCTACTTTATTTTAAATACATTTCTAGTCTGTATTTCGCCAAACTAGTTTTCCTCCCAAAATCATCATTTTCTTACAAAAACATTATTTAACTTTTACCTACAGATTCTAATTTTTTTCTTAATGTCATCTAAAACCCAACGCATCTTTTAAGCTGTAAATCTTTTATGTAGCTTGAAAACTGAAAGCATAGAAATTATTTAACTGTTTTGTTTTCGATGTTTTGAAACACGTGGGAAATTCAACTTCAAAATCAAATATTTTATCAGTACTATTTTATACCCTCAAAGTGTCCCATCTCGTATTCATCTTTATGACTTACTAGCCTACATCTCTGAACATGCAGGAACATTATCTATTTTAATATAAGCATTTCTCCTTATAGCGCCAATGTTTAAAAATCGTTATGACCGAATTTCACTGTTTACTTCCATACATTATTTGAAAACTGCAAAAAAATGATTTAAAACCTACTTTACTCTTGGACTGTAATTAGCTCGCACCTATTTTAATAAATTTTGTTCATTTATTATGAAAATTTAGGTTGACAAATTGAAGTTTTTTTTTATTTTTTATTTTTTAAAGTTACTGTAGATTTATTAATTGCTATCAGTCTAAAACAAGAAAATTTCCAAGACTTCTTCAGATGCTCCATCCCACATTTATTTTTGCTGAACTGCAATTTACAACTCCCTTTTTGAAAACTAGTGCAAATCTTTTTATTGTAACTGGAAAAGGGGTACAAAATATTTTGTTAATACCTTACCATGTCACTATTCTGTTTCATTTGTTTATGAGTAAATGAGGTTTTCTTCATTCTCATGAGCTGTTTGTTCTGGACATTGGATAAAATACATTTATTCGCATCGTATTATAGATTTTCCACAGACAAGACACAATAGATGCATGAAATCTGTGTATGTTCTGCAGTCAGTCACCATTTGTCATAGTGAAGTATAGAGGAAAATTTTAGTACTGAATTACAAGCTTGTGTGGGAGTAGACCTTTTTAATGCTAAATGCAATTATCTTTTGACAGTGAATCACATGTTGGCAAAACATGTGAATTATTTTTAATCTGCCAATTCACTGGGAACCTCAACTGAAATTGTTAGTGCTTTCCACAGTTCCTCCTTTGTTGTTAGATTAATTAATTTTTTAATGTTTTCTTAGTCACATAACTACCTAATATGTTTTTTTATGACATACAAATATGCTTTTCCTTAATATAAAGCAGTAAAATCATCTTATTTGGTGTAAGATGGAGATACCAATATATAAATAATGATTTAAAGAAATCAGCTACATTTATACTTTTGTACTTACAAATCAACCAATTACTTGAACAATAGAAAATTTTACTTTTATCTGATTCATCACAAAGCTTTGGGAGTTGTGCTAATAGGATTTGTTTGTAATTAGTATGTTAGCAATAATGATTTGGTCAAAACAGAATGTTCTTTACAAATATTTTGTTATTTGCATTAATAATACCATTATTCTTCAATCACAAACATCGAATACACAGCTAAAAATTATCACCTTAAAAAAATTTGCCATAGTACTTTGCAACTGCAAGTGCTTTTGGTGTTGCTTGGAACACTTCACCTTTGTTGCAGGATGTTGGACACGTAGGGCACTGGCGCATATTTTTCATATTTTGGCCTTCACCACATTCACGCTTAATGTTGGTAGCGTCAATATAACCCCATTCACCTCAGTACATTTCTAAAAGTTTTTTTTTGTGTCGAGCCATGTTCACAATAGTCCATGAATGAGGTATTGTTTTAAAGATTAACTTCCCTGCTTTGGCAACATCATTAAGTAAGGAAGGAATTTTTGAAATTCAATCCATAAATGGTAAAATTATGAACAATCAAGGACATAGTTCAGAGTTCAGCTGCTAGGTTCCACTGGTGTCAGTAAGGAGTGATCACATTAGATAGCAGAACCAAAAATCACAGAGATATTGATGGAACATACATTTTGGGAAACCTCATTTGCTGAAATTGGTATCTTATTTGTTTATTTGAAAATAAGACAGGAAAGTGAAAGTAAACCCATTGCTCATCAATCATAAAGACAGAAGGCTACAATAAACATGAAATCACTACACAATATTTCTATTAAGCCATAATCATTTACAGAGTTGGGAAGTAACCCAAGGGGAACAAATGTGAACACACTGAGACTCGCGATATGACTGAAGCCCAAGAAGAACAATTGTTAATTTATTTTGTTTCTGAGGTATTAAACTGTGAACCATCATAGTATTTACACAACTAATTTTGAAAAACACCAATAACCAATACCAAGATACGAACATGTAACTTTGTACCCATCTGTGTGCAGTACAGTAAAACATTGAAAGCCTTGAGCAAAATGCCATATTTATTATAGTTTATCTTTAGTATTGTGTGGTTTGGGATAAACAGGAGAAATACTATAGGCCAAGGACAGATCTGAGCAGCTCTTTCTGATACACAAGCACTCGACTCAACAAGTTGTCACAAAGGGCATTGCCAATGTAAGCTTCACTCTTGCTCCCTACTTCTAAGTCAAGGCAGCAAGAAAGGACTGGCGATGCTAATGGACATTGTCATCAAACCTTGCAGGGTTAGCCGTGTCCACTGGAGATGCCACCAGCCACATGACCCATTACCATTAACTGCAGATGAGGCCAAATGGCTGAGAGTTAGGGATGGTGATTGCTAAGGGTATGCCCCACTTTTCCAGCCTTTCTTGCTTGTTGTTGGCAGAGCTGCACTGGTGAGCATTACAGTTTGTAACATGGGCGCCGGGAGGTGCAAGGGGGTGCACTTGCACCCCCCTGCTATGAAACAAAATACACAGAAAAATATTAAGAAACTTTTTTTTTATTAAATTCACTGTTTGAATAATAATTTCCAAATTTGATCAACACCTTGTCAATAAATTCAGTATCCTTAGTTAATAAGTGTTGTATATAATGTATAAAAAAGATACTGATGCACGTCCCTTAAAGTAATCCTGCCGGCGCCCATGGTTTGTAAGATATCTTAAATTTTGTAACTGCATAGCGAAATTTTATTCTCAGAACTACGAGAGATTGTATAGAATATTATTGCACTTTATTTTCAAAGTTAGTTTTTATGTTTATTCAATTTAGAAAGCAGATTTACAGTTTTTAAGATAGTATTTTCAATATTTTTCAATTTCAACATCTTTGGCATTCGCCTGGAGTGGGAAAGTTCATACTTAAAGTATTTATTTTTGGTTAAACGGTTGAAGTTAGGATATTTTTCATAATAACTAAAGTTAACATTTATTTAAAGATCTAGCTATTTGTAAAGTTTCAAGAAGATTGAATTATTTTTATTATCAAGGTCAAATTAGCTGATGTAAGGACTTCAGACGTGCGATTTGATATCTGACGAGCTTCCCATCAGTCACCCCTGTGAAAGAGGAAAAGATTTCGTTCCCACACTTCGCGTGAGAAAGCAGTCGCTAGGAATCTTCAAGAAGCGCTATATGATATAGGCCCGTGTGTGTAGTTATTCGCCGCCAGTCGTACGGAAGCAGTCAGCGCGATAACATGTAGCTCAGTAGGCCGGGAAGTTTTATATCTAGCACATCAGTGAAAGTTTTAGTTTGGAAGGATGCTGCTTGTTTTATTCAAGTTAACCATAATGTCGTGTTAAAATAGTATTTATCCAAGTGAGGCCTCGGGATTGTCTAAATTAACTAAACTTTTGAACAATTAGCTTTCTTCAACTAGTGATTTAATTCTTTGAACTATTGGGGTGTGGTCTGGCTTGACCGGTTGATCGAACTTGTAAAACATTTCTTTGGAAAAGTCGTCTGATTGCCTGTACAGTTTTGGTTTTGTGAAATTGAAGAATATAGTTATTTAAATGACATTGAAGATTGTAAGAACCTTAGAATTTTGGCAAATTCTAGTTTTGCTTAGGAGGGACTTAGAAATTTCGAGTAATTGCAGTTTTCAACTTTAAGGAATTTTCCTGTAATCTTGCTCACAGTAACAGTTCGTCATAAAAATAATTTTAAAGTGTATTTATCCTATGGAGAAATGTTTATTTTAGGAGATATTCCGCTTTGTTCAAGCTTTAAAACACGCAATCGGAAAAGTAGAAATTCTAAGATTTGTAATATCTTTAAATTGAGTAAAGCGACAACTGATCTTTTATCACCACTGTCCCCGATATTTTGGCAGTAAAATTAAATAATTTGGTAAAGTCTAATTAGTGATTTTAATTAAGAGAAAATAATAAGCTTTTTTATTAAAAGAGATATTAATTTAAAAATTACATCAGTAGATAGCCCTAATTGGGACGATTTCGTACATATATTGGTTTCCATAAAAAGTTTTAGCATTGGTCTAGTAATCAAGTTTTTGAAAATTAGATTGTCGCGGATTGTTGTTGACGCGCGTAAAATTCCAGAACACTTAGGGATTTTTTCCCGATAGCATTAGAATGTGTCACTACGCGGAGTTTCAAACAAGCAAAAAAATTAATTAATCGTTCTAAATTCCTCACGAGACTGCCGTTGGACTTCTAGTAGATAAGTCTAGACACTGTCAAAGTTTAAACATTTTTAATAGTCTGGATCGTCAAATAAAACACTCACACTTTTAGCTACGCGGAAGCAAAAGGATGTGATACAGTTGCTTACGTCACTGATACTAGTGGTTCCTATAAAAGGACCCCACCGCCATTATGGTCTGTCCGTTCCGGTCTGTCTTTCGTCTCGCTTAGTCTTTCTTGTTTGCGTCGGTTGGTTGTAACTCACCATGCTGGCTAGTTCGACCACGTTGAAACTTTGGTGTCGGGTTATATAGCAACTTTAACTTTTAATATGAACTTTTAAATTTACAAAAGGGGTCAGTCGGTTAGATTTCTCTCCAGAACTTGCAACTTTTGGAAAAGGGTGTTCGATTTGCCTGCTCAACTGTAAAATGCTATTTTGAACTTGTCATTTTCTTAAAATAAAACTTGGAATTTTTGGAAAGTGAACTTTTATCATTTCGTAGCTACCTTGCAACCTTTTCTTTATTTGTGGTTTAACAAATATTGTGGCGACCTCAAGGTTGAGTTATCCGGCTACATTGTCAAACCAAAATTATTTCATAAATTTTCTACAGAACTTTGAGTCAATCACAAACTGTTAGTTGAGGCACTGAGGCTATACTACAGCCCCGGTATCAGCCTTGTCCTTACAAACTATTTATTGAACTTTACCTTTTCATAGATTTTAGGTTAAAATCTGTGTGGCGACCTTATTATTCTATTTAAGCCAAAACTGTTACATCCAAGGCTACACAACACAGTCAGAGTTAAGATCTAAGTTTATGCAGAACCCCACTGCAAGCTAGCGTCTTACAAGTTCAGTGTTGTTTGGAGAATGAATGAATTAGAGTAAGAAGTATTGCTTTTTGCATGTGTTAATACTTAAACTGATTATCTATTGAGCCCTCTGCTGAATGAATGTGGCTATGAACAAGAGTGGCACTAGGTCCTTCTCCACATTCTCTCTCTCCTTGGTGGGAACTCATAGCGTGGATTAGATATGATAAATGTAGCACCTCAAAAGGGGAATTTCTGATAAGTAATTATGATAAACTGAAATTTTTTTTATTCACAAATGGTCTTTATTTTTTGATTTTTTTTGTTGTTTGTCTCTTTATGTATAAATCAGTTCTTGTGGTTTGTGTCAGCCAGTGTTTTAGGTGAGACTGAATAGCTTTGACAGTCATATATAACTAGTATTTACACTCAGCGTATAAGTTGAGAGGGATTACAGTTCATCCTTGGAAGTTACATGTTTTATGGGGAGTGATCTCCAAAGTTTAATTCCATCTTTGTTAGGCCCCCTCTTTACTTTAAGCTTCTTCCCTATTTCCAAATACTCTGGTTCTTCATCCGATGTCACTTTTGGCCACTCAACATCATCACTTCCTGGATTTCTGGAAACCAAAACATACACTTCTATGTTAAATGTTTTAAACCATGACCTCTTCCATATTTAGTGTTGAACAAAGGTCTTGCAAAAGATAAAAAATAATAAATAAATAATATTACCAGTTATACAGGACATTTGGTTAAAACTTCTTTACTTTAAAAATACCACACAAGGACCTATTTACAAAACTCCTACAAAGTAAAATTTTTGTTTAAAAATCACTCCTGGTAAGGGACTGTAGAAACTAAATGATCCAATTAGTATTTAAGTTCAGTGTCATATTATTATTATTAGCAATCTTGTAACATATTTTATTTTTTACTTTGATTTCTGAATGCATAGGCTTCTTTTGAAGTTCATGCCCCAAAAATATCACCTATCTGCAATATTTTAAATTATGACAATGTAATAAACAATTAAACATAACTTCTAATTTTTGTGACCTGCTGTGAAAGAATATCTTATGACACCCACTAACTTAAAGAAGGCTAAGTAAACAACCGTTGCAAGACCGTCTGCAATGATTTTCAGAAGTCCTTTCTTGAAATGAAACTGGTATATTTGATGGAACAAATTGACAGTCTGCTCCTATTTTTGTGTAGAAATATTTTAAATTGAGGACAATATAAATTCCAACCATGTAGTAAGTATTAGATCTATGTATATGAGGACTGCTAAAAAAAGGATGGGAATTCTTGCTTTTCTTGAAGAAAATTTATTTACTAATTAAGATTAATTTTGTACCCTTCAAAGTTATCCCCCTGAGATAAAATACACTTGTGCCAGTATTTTTTAAATCTTGGAAGCACTTCTGGAATTCAGTTTTTAGTATAGTATTCAGCATCTTCATTGATTCTGTTTTTATCTCATCAATGGTGGCAAAATGTCATGATTTTAAGGTTATCTTCAGACTTTGGAATAGAAAGAACTCGCCATGTCAGCTGAATACAGCTGATGAAAAATTAAAATTTTGTTTTATACCAAAAAACCACAAATAACTAATCCCATATAAGCAGGAGCATTATCATGATTCAGTTTCCATTAGTGTTTGTAGCATAATGGGTTCCAAAGAGGAAATAAAACAGACTGTCAGTTACTCTAAGATAGTGAGTTGGTTGTTATGGGAACAAAGAGTAACAAACAGAGAGCGATTAATAACGCTATTGCGTGTATGGGTTGATGCTATTCAATCTGTAGTTGTTACAATCTCTGGAAGCTTTACTTCATGAATTTCATTTTGTAACACGAATGTTAAGAGTGCAGATTTGGCAAACTGTTTTGGGACAGGGGTGAAGCCAGTAGAGGGTATGCTAGCTGGCAAGACAGAACAGTGAACTGCAGTGTTAAATGGAGAAAAAAGAGTGGACAGGCTACTCCAAAAAGTAATCTCTGGTGGGCCATTTGTTAAAGAAACACATTATTGGTTGATTAGCCTAGCAGTAATGTGAGATGCAAAGATTGCCAAATTCGTATGGTAGCCCTGTCTGATCAACATGTGCAATTTAGGGCATGGGTTTCTAACTGCAAACCTGCCTTTTTGAAGACGAGGTTTAATGTCTAAGCTTTCATTGTTGTGCGGAACTGGTACCTGTGTGGGAATTTGTGTTTTGAAATACATTGTATTGATCTGAACTCTGGTTAACATTTTTTAGTAGTAACATTCTAGTGACAAACATTTGCATTAGTAATCCTAATGAATTTCCCAAATCCTGGGTAGTGACAATTATTGACTTTCGAATCTCTGAAAAAACGTAAACAGTGCTCAACAGTATACCACTACATTCCTTCCATGGTTTAAATTATTCCTATCATCTCCAAGGGCATATCCAGGATCAGAACTAGAGGGGGAGGGGAGATTTGAGCTAGGGAGAGGGGGCAACTCGTATTGGTTTTGAGGAAGTTGGGTGGGGGACTGAAACATGACGATTTCTTACAAAATGAAACTCAAATCTATTGAGGAAACTATTTTTATTATTGATTAATATAGTAATCCAACCACCTATTCTAAGGAGCTACTTTGTAGTAAATTAAGATCGTTACTCAGTTATAGTTTATGTAAACATAATCATCTCGGATTCTTAGAAAATTTTTCAATAACTTTATTTCTCAATATCTCAGGATGTTCTTTCACAGAATTTCGATGTACACTCATCAGGCATAATCCAGTAAATCTTTCCTCTCACAAAGTGTTACTGAGCCAGTTCTTCATTCGTCGAAGCATACTGAAGGCAACTTAATTTTTCTTCGGAGGGGGGGGGGGGGAGACAGCCTCCTCCCTGCCCCTCACTGGATACACCCATGATCATCTCTGTTAAGTCTTCAAATAGTAACAAGGTACAGAAAAGTGCTTTCTGAAGTCTGTGGGAGAGTAATAAGAACTTGTGTGGATTGACAATAAGTTAATGGCTGGAATCACACCCAGCAACCAAACTGTATATTTCACCAGCCAACATTTCCTCATTACAGTTTGAATGAATAAGAAAAGGAAAAAAGGAACAATATTAATTTTTTTCTAATATAAAAGACTAAGATCCTTAGGTTTGAAATGAATTGAATGGGATTTTGATCCCTGGTGACCAAAAAACATATCAGGAAACAATTTTGTTAGCTATAAATATGACATGGCAACCTAGACAGGACACAAAATTTGTGTGTGTGTTTTTTTTTACTTGTTTCAATTGTTATAAATTGTAAAAATATATATATATTGTATTTGTGACGTCAAATATAAGGCCTCCCATAAAAATCCTGAAAAAAAGTTTACCTGTGAATACACAGTAAACTTTGGAAAGGTTATAGCATAACAGGTTTCAAATAGGAAATAAAACTGACTGTTGGCTACTCTTTGATAAGAGTTGGTTGTCATGGGAACAAAGAGTAACAGGCAGAGAGCGATTAATAACGTTAGAGTGTTTATGGGGCGATGCTATTCAATCAGTCATTATTAAAATCAGTCCTTATAATATTTGGAAGTTTTACTTCTTGAATGTAGTTTGAATGAATAAGAAAAATAATATTAAATTTATTAAATATTGAATTTATTCAAATATAAAAGACTGAGTTTCTTAATTTGGAGATTCAAGTTCAAAATGCATTGATTGAGACTTGGATCCAGGTGATCAAAAAACATATAAAGACAAGGTTTTGCCAAAATTCTGCTTCAAGCAAGTGGTGCATAAATTACAGGTAGTTTTCCTTATTAACAGTGTGACAATATGAAAGGAACTCATGATGCATAACGCCATTGATTTCAAAGAAAATATTGAGGAAAACCGTTACATTCGATCGAATTTGTCAATTGTTTTGTCTTAGCTCTTCAGGCAGCTTTGATTGGGATGATTGCACCTTGCTGTTGACACCATACACATAAACCCATGTTTCATTGCCCTATTATGACCATTTTAAGAAGTTCTGAATAATTATTGACTTCACTCAGCAATTCCGGAATGATGTCTATGCAACGTTATTTTTGGTTGAAATTCAGCAATTTTGGAACAAACTTTGCTGCCACATATTTCATGTCAAGAAAATTTTAACAATTTGCTACAATGATTTTTCATAATATTTTTTTTTTCACTTGCTCGATGTTGTGGGCATCCAGGGCGATCGTCAACTTCAGTGAGAATTAAGTTTTTGCAGTCTGGTAGCTTCAATATGACAGCTCACCTGATGAAGTCAGTGGAGGTTGCTGCCAAAACATTGTTGAAAAAAGAAATTATCCAGCGGAAAACCCATGAACAATTTGTGTCATCTTCAATGTCCTTACGGCCTTCTTAGAAATGTCTGTATCACTCGTAAACTATTGTTTTCTTCATATGAATTTCTCCAAAAGCTGCTGTTAACATTTCCAATGTGGTACTGCACTTTATTCCATTTTTCAGGCTATATTTTATACTAATTCTTTGATCATTTTTTCTAGAAAGGACAAAATCACTGAGCACACCAAAATACGCTTAAGCTTTTTGACCATTGAAAATAAACTAGATATTAAAATTGCTGCCAATTGGAAGATATTTCAGGAACCTTTGTACCAACAAAATGTATGTATAAAAAAGTTGAAAATTGTGTTTTGATTTCCACTAAATTAAAATAATTCCCATTATTTTTTAATCATACCTCACATTTATATATGAACATTTTTGAAGAAGGTTGAATATATTATGTATATTTTCAAGTAACATCTAGTTTTGAGTTGTTTTATTAAAATTTGCAAATTTACACACTGAAATATGACATTTTTTTGCAAATGCCCAGAAAGAAAGGTCTGAAACACTCCAAAATCAGAGTATGTGTTGAACAGATAAATAATAATAAGTGATTAAGACAGAATTGGTGTCCAGATAGGCCCAGCTGCACCTTGTTTTGTATGACTTCACACGCCAGATTTATGTCACACTCAGTTGGTGCAAAGACATCAAATAATGTGGAAATGTAGAAGCAAGTACTGCTATGCCTCATTGAAATTAAAGTGCACAACATCAGTTTGAATGTGGCAGAATGATAGGTCGAAGGAACAGGCTCATCATGCTGTGATACTGTGCCTCATACAGGGTATGCTGCTATATCAGTGACATGTGCATAGAAAAGAATGACTGACATCTTGTACACATATCTGTAACCAACAGAAAAGTTGGACATTGGAGCAGTGCAATGGTTGTGGACATGTCTGCATCAACGGTTTATTACCATCTGCTGAGAGTTTCACTGGTTGCACACATGCCATTGCATTGGCTTCTGTTGAACAGAAACCACCACCAACACAGACTGCTAAGGAAATGTGAAATGTCAAGTATGATGGTTTTGGGCACCATTGGCTATAACATGTGATTTCACCTCCTTTGTATTGAGGGCAACTATGAACAGCAACTACTATATCAGGGAGGTTTTAGAGACTGAACCACTGCTCTTCCTGCAAGCTGCTCCAAGTGTTGTATGTCATCAGGGCAATGCACAGCCACATATGCCAAGGAATGTTCAACCATTCTATGAATAGGATACATCTAGGATATGGTCGGTCGACAATTTGATGATTCTTGTCCTCTGGAAACCACTGTTGATGCTTTGTGGGTATCCCTACAAACTGTGTAGCAGTATGTGAATGCAATCTTTCCCGGTGAATAAATGATAACAAATCTTCTCGGGTTTGCAGCCGGATTTTATTACAAAGCGACAAGCTTTCAGCAACTACCTCAGTAGCCATCTTCAGGTCGATTATGTATCGGCGATCTTGCTATTACAAATACCAGGCGTTTACTGGAGTCGCTTAGCAACCTCATGACGCTCGCAGTTCCGCTTCACTGTGATTGGCCGAGGTGCCGATCACCCATCCAAGTGCTTACCACACTCAGCGTTGCTTAACTGCCGTAGCTCAGCTGTGGCAGTCACCCATCCAAGTTCTAACCACGCTCAGCGTTGCTTAACTGCCGGAGTCTAGCTGTTGTGGCACCCAACCAATAGGTACCCCAGCAACATATCCATGCTCTGATTTGATTCCATGCCACTTCTAGAGGCTCTGATTGCCAGTGGTGGGTTCACACTGTACTGAATTTTCTTGGTTAAAATACAAGTCAATGTTTAAGTCTTGATCGTGAATGGAATTTTCAAAATGCTCACAGGATAGGGGAGGTAGTGGAGTATGACTTCTAGTTATATTATGTATGAATGTCCAGGGTAAAACCTCAAATCACTCAAAAACACTTATGGATTGGTGCGGACTTAACAAGATGTATATGCATTAAGAAACTGTGATAAAATGTAAGAGGTATTAGTAAGAATGATGATATGATGTTGAAATTAAATAGTATTGAGATTATTTAGTGCACTATGCCAGTTTGTTGAACTTGGTATGGCCAGATCATTTCCTATGAAACCAACCGTGTAAAAATCCTCTAAAAATTCCTGGTTTGTACTGGTTTTTGAATCCAGACGTTACCCATTCTGCTACCATTTTACTTACCTTAAAAACAGTTTTTTTTTGTTTTTTGGTTTTGTCAATTCTTTAAATCTAAAAAAACAATTTCGAATAATTTATTTGGAACCAGTGATAGAGTATTATCTTTAAACCTGCAAAAGAATCATGAAAAGTCTGCATCCTTTCTGAGTAATCAGTATACTATTTTTTGTTGTAATTTAAGTACAACGACTGGACCTACTGAGATGAAATTTCAATGTGAGATTTTGTTCAACTAGCAAATCAGTGTATATAAATAAAAAATATTTAGTGCTTGGTTTTCATTCACCTGAAAGAGGATACATGCAAATCCTTAACATGGTTTCAGAGTAATTAATGTACAAAAAAAGGCTATATGTGCTAAGTTGAGAAGTTCCTCCTTCAATGTCAGTTAATAGGATTTCTCATTTGGATGTAATAAGGAAAACTATTGTTTCTCTGTCCTAAACTTTTTAATTAATTTTTTGATTAAGGATCTTTTATTGTAAAGACAATGAACTGTATATGTAAGTTATATTTCAGAAAGATATGGGTATTTTATATGTATTTAGCGCTGTGAAATATTTTTTTTTTTTTTGGTATGCTTGATTTTGAGGAGAAGGTGTGATGTGATACAAAAAATGTAAAGTATCCTTGAACAGTATTTGATCCCCCATTTTATATTCTTAGGGTGAAAAAAAATTAATGGCAAAAATACAACTGCTATATACCATTCACACTCACCCAGACCTAGCAAAATTTGTCCACAGTTTGGTTACTGTACGTACAACTTCATAATCTTCTTTTGGTACATCGATGGGTGCTATTAATAATTCTTCTGCAGGAAACAAATAAAACAGGTCATCAACGTGAGAAACACCTGTAAAAAATTAACTGAAATTGCCACTGTTTGATAAAAATATGTACAGCTTAATGACAGAGAAATACTGTATAAATACAAGTTGAATGTTGGTAGTATATTTCCTTATGTAAATGTTTGTGTTATTTTTAACTGTTTCATAATGTAACACTTAATTGCTTAGTCAGTTCTTGATTGTAAATTAGAATTATACAAGGCTGTACGGGAAGAGGACATAGTGTGTGAATCAAAGATACTGGATTATTGTATATTATACAGTAACTTGCAGTTAAAGCATTATGTTCTCTTTTTCCTTGCAATGCTTTTTTTATATTACCCGTGATGGCTTGCTAATGGATATAGTGGAAACTCTGGTTTTAATATGAAATAAATTTAGGCCCTTCATCCACTGCAAGTGTTGAGTGACTAACAACTCAGGTGACAATAGCCGACTTTTAGTTGGATGACTAGGAGTGATTGAAGTCGTCCATTATAGCTTACTTAGACCAGGCATCAATAGACCAGGCATCATATGGCATCAATAGTGAAACAGTTTTGGAGTAAATTGAAATTCCCAAATTGTGTTGGTTGTATCTACATGGAACATAAACATGAAAGGAGGACGAAGGTAGAAAAAATTAAGGGTATTACATGGAAGAGAAGAGATAATCATGCCCACAAGCTGGCATTCAAGGATTGAAATAAATTATCAAATGCTGATCAGTTTACTAAAGGCTCTGAAATTATTTAAGGACAAAAATAGGTGTGTATGGAAATTATAATAAAAGATTTTAAGATTTGAAAAAAAAAACAAGAAATTGGAAAAAAAAGTTGTAAACGGAAATTTGCATTGGAGCATATGCTCCATTGTAATTGATTTAAATTAAAATTAACATGAAATTGCAAGCATATTAACCAGTGAAAAAATCTCATTATTACTTACCATAATCAGTCCCCACATTGAACATATTGGTTTGAAAAGTATTTACTCCTTTATATGCAAACAAGTAATAGTAAGTAGGTGCAAGATCATTATGACGTCTTACAGCATCATCAGCTCCCAAGTTAAAGTAGAAATCAGAAAGTAACTGTAACAATGAAAAGCTTATTAATGATATTTTATAACTCTCTTGGTATTTTTCTTTAAAGTTACTGATTTTGACAAGTGAGATATGGAGAGTTCTCTGCTAAAAGACACTTAATCGACAATAAATTTAAAAAATTTAATATGGTGATTTAAAATGAAAATATCTGCTGGAAAGAAACTAATGGTTGTTGGAAAGGTCAGAGCTTATTTAATTCTGAGCAGTCAACTCTGATAGATTTTAACTGTTCTTTGTACTGATCAGCATTACCTACAAAGCTTCAAACATTCAGTATAACTACATTATCCAAGAATGGAAGTTGGAATGATGCATGTACTCCAAACACATTTGATTATACCCACATGAATGGAAATGTCAAATGATAATGACTATACAGCCTCATAATAATGAAACTTGAAATTTTTTTATAGGTTGTGTTGTTACATCCAAAAGAATTACAATAGATTCAAAAGAATTTATGATGTTTGTAATTCTCAATGAAAAACAATACAATATGTATGATTATACAAAGTACATAGGATAAGTTATTTATAGAGGAAGTTGTTACATATCCTTCAGTTCACCAAAAGCACTCCCATTAGCTATCCCCAGCAGCAGTAAAATATTCTATAGATCAATTGTAAAGTTGCCGATGTTGGACTTAGAAATTTAGAGAAGAGTGGTTGTCAACTTTAAGGAATCTTCCTGTAATCTTTCCCACAGGGACAATTCACCATAAAAATCATTTTAAAGTTTATTTATCATATCTGGAAATGTTTATTTTAAGAGATATTTTGGTTTGTTCACGTTTTGAAACACACGATCAGAAAAGTAAAAATCTAAGATTTGAAATATCTTCAAATTGAGTAAAGCTACAGCTGATCTTTTATCACCAGCTATAGTCAGCACTGTCCCTGATATTTTGGTAGTAAAAGTAAGTAATTCGGCAAAGTTTAATTAGCAATTTTAATTAAGAGAAAAAATGAACTTTTTAACTAAAAGGAATACAAATTTGAAATTTATATCAGTAGATAGCCCAAATTAAGACTGATTACTGAATATATAACGGTATCGGTAAAAATTTTAAGCATTTGTCCGGTAGTTAAGTTTTTGAAAAATAGATTGTCGCTGATTGTTGTTGAAGCGCGCAAAAGTTCCGCCAAGTTGGTAATGTGATGACTTTAATTTTAAGACTATAGAAACCCTTTGGAATGTTAAATTAAATTAAAACAGACAGAACATGACAATAGAAAGTCCCTGTGAAAATTTCAAGTTAAACCATTATCTACTTTTGGAGATATTAATTAAAGAAAGATTCGCCAAATCACAGGCTCGGAGAAGTCTATAAAAGACCTCGCAGTAAGCTCACGTTGTCTCATTCTTTCGCCGGAAAGTGATTGCACAACTTCGCGCTAGTTCGCGCAAATTTGGGTAGTGGTTTAGGCAAATTCTAACATGCCGTAATACTCACTAATGTTAGGGGAACTTTGTGAGTTTTTGTCGTCTCGTAGAATTGTACTTTATCTGCAAACTTCAAATAAACTGTTGTTCGATGCTTTATTCACGTTTCTGGTACCGACAATGTACAAGTGAACTATTATCAAGAATATAAGTACTGTGTTATTCTCAAACTGTGTTAAATGATTTTATCTTGTTTACCCTTCACATTTGGGGTTTATTAATACGAATGCGTGGTGGTCGATCTATTTAATATTATAGGTACCAGAGGGCTACCATGGTCATGAACTTAATTGTTCATAGTTCAGGTGAAGGTGTTGCATAACCCCCGTGTAGCCTTTTGGCCTGACAAAGTGCATTTTAAATTATATAAAAATCAAAGAATATACCAAAAAATATCAGATAATGTTGACTAATTACTTGTTTATAAGCTCATTAAATGATTTTTGAGTGTTTCAATGCATATTGTTAAAATTTTTTAACCATTTCATTGCTGTGTTCCTAGCAGACTCTGCTATAGCCTGGAAATTGTTAATGATGGCGATGATCATAGAATTCACTGGATTCCACAGTCAGGGAGTAAAGAAATCTGTTGAAATTATCGGACTGACATTTCAAGAGGCTCCCTAAACTCATACTGCCAGATTATAAAGAATAAGCTGGGTAACCATTGCAACAATTGTTTGCAGCAACATTTGAGTTTACTCCACTAGATTGCTTTAAAGCCCAATGATAAGTGTACAGATGGCTCTCAGAATGTTACAGTTCAATCTCTTCAATACATCCTTGAAGCAGTTTATGAATATGAGAAAAACTCCATCTTTTGTAAGAATGAAATATTCAAAGAGGACTTATTACTTTTGTTAATACTTCTTTTTTTTTTGTTATTTGAGTGTTCTTACCTCATCAAAAATGAATGATTAAAATTATTTGTTTTTCTAATAGGTTTTGTAAGGGAAAAAAATGAATGATTAACAAATTCAAATAAGGAAAAAGTAACACCATCACTTAAATCAGGATATTGTAGATTTACGAAAATACATACATAGTAAGAAAAATTGTGGTTGTATCTGTACATTAATGACAGCCTAAAGATGAAATTTCATTTTTCTGCCCCCTTCCATCATTTGCTTTTTTAAAAAAAATATGATCCATTTTAAATATACCATTTATGAAACTGACATAAAGTCCACCTTTTTCAGTCATGTAAAATGCATGTTTGAAAACTACTTAAATTAAGATTAACAGAAACTGAAAAATGAAGGTCACTTATAACATTATCTTTCATTTTCAAATTTTAACTGCACCAAATATATTGTGTCCATTTTATTTCTTGAGTTTGTATGCCACTAACTGCTGGTATCCCATATAATACATGTGAAAATATTATCTTATTTTCAAACTATTATTAAATTTATAAATAAGTATTTTTTTAAATTCAGTTTTTGAACATTTGCATAATGCATAAATCATAATAGCTGATAAGAAATTAATTACATATAGAGATATCTTGGAATTAAAAGGTACTGACAAACTGTATCTAAATATTTTTTTTTTTTAATGTACAAAGAAATTTTTAAAAAAATGACTCTGTATACCTGCAATAATGCTTGACTTTATTAAAGAAATACTTACATCTGTTATCCTTTCGCCAGTGAAACCATCAGAAGAAAAGTAGAAATCACGTATCTGTTTTGTAATAATGTCTTTGTTTGATGATGAATCGTATTGAAAAAAGTTTGGAAGAAATTCATCAAAATTTTCTGTGAACTCGGCCAAGCGTGTCTTGTTTGCATGAAACATTACTAAACATAAGAAAAAATTAATTACTGCAGCTCTATCTGAAAAACTATTTCTTCATGTTGATTTGAAACAAAGGAAATACAAGTGTATTAACACTATATATATATATACAAAAACAACTGGCTAATTGAAATAAAAAAGGATCTCCAGGAAATTGGAATAATAGACGATATCATACCAGACAGATGCCGATTTAGTAGCATAGTCAGTAACCAACAATTTGGCAACAGCCAGTGTATTAGAAGAAGGAACACTTGGTCAGAAGAACATAGCTAAGAGCACAGTGAAAGGATGAAGAGATTTTGGGAACAGAAGAAAAACACATCTGCTAGATAAGTTCAATTACACTACTGAGTTGGGCATAACAATGGAAGAAGGAATATATATATATGCTATAAAGAATAAGTACAAATACTTTTTATATATGAGTATAGAAACACTAATCCTTGCAGTTCATATTATATCACATTGATTTACTAAAAAGATAACAAGATGCTGACATCAGGCTTCGATTTGCTTGTAGAAATTTTGGATTATATTAAATAAGTGGAGAAATCTTCAACTAAAAATGCAGAAGGCATGAAGTATCAGGTTATACATGAGTGAGTAATTTTTTTAAAACATCCTGTCTTTAACTTACAAGCTGTTAAATAGGCTCCTTCATTTTTAGTGATTCCAATAATCCAAGGAATATTAGCAGGTATTAAATCCAGGGGATGTTTAGGGAAAAAAGCAGCTGCAGTATCTCCTTCCACCACAGGACCAAAAGGCACTACTAGCCCGTCCTGAAAAGCAGTTTATGATTCAATTTTAATGAGTGCAGATACATGTATTTTCATTATCAAATGCAAGTAAGTGCAGAAATATAATCAACTGTTGGATATCAGTGTGTCTGAAAAATCCTACAGTTAAAGGTTTGAAAATCAGTAACAATAGAATGAAAGAACTGCCGCAAGGCAATATTTATGTGTAAAGGATAAATAAATTACACCCTAAGTTGAAGAGAAGAAAGCAGCAATAACATGGAATAATACACAAACCCAAAAAGCACAATATTTTGGAGTTAACCCTTTATCAAATTGAAAGAAACAAGTGACTGAGCTAATGCAAACCTTGCAGTCAATGCAACTGTGTGGCTGTGCCTAACCAAAGTATCCTTCCCAGTTGAGTTTAACAAACATTATGACAAGATATTTATACTTCAAGCCTTCAAGAAGCAATTCTGTCTGCACTGTTTAATCCTAAATAACCTTTAGTTTTTTTTTATCTGTGTACCTAACAAGTGGAATTCTTTTGGTTTTTATTTTCATTCCCCAGTTAGATATTCTATCTAGGTCACCCTTCAACAGTTCACAGTGTTCTCCTATTTTGATCCTTTTTATACTATTATGTCATCTGCAAACAATGTATATTCTGACTATGTACCATCATTAAAATGAGGAAGAGCAATGCACCCACTACAGTATCCTGTGGCACTCCCATATTCACTTTAACCATTTCCTAATCTACCACTTTGCTTTCTGCCTTTAAAGATTTCCTCCTCCCAGCAAGCCAGCCCACTCTGTCAAATGCCTTAGAAAGAACTAGTGCCATACTATCAACTTGACTTACCCTGTCCAATCCATCTGAAATATCATGCATATAGCCCACAATATGAGATTCATTTGAATATCCTTACCTAGTCATGTTGTTAGTTTGCAAACCAGTTTCTTTACTCATAGACATTTCTGATATAGGTGTATATTATTATCTCCTGAGTCTTCACCAGTACCAAATCACCCAAATTAAATTCGATAGGTTTATATCTTCGGTCGAGCCTATTCCTTCTCTCTTCTGATATTTTCTTCATTCTTTCCTTTACTTGATTGAATATATCTTCCCGGGATTTCTCTTGACTTCTTGTATTAATTTAGGAGCTTTCTTGTTATGTATTATAAAATATGGACTGTAACCCATGCTTTCACTTGGCACACTGTTTATGATGTCTTCAAAATCAGATACATATTCTATCCAAGTAGTATGTTTAGTGCTGCAGTAAGTTCGGAACAATTTCTCTCATAACCCATTCTGCTGGGTTACTTGCCGGGTGATACGCTGATATTCTTATGTGTTTTATCCTATTCGTTTCCATGCATTGTGCCCATTTCCGTGAGGTAAATTGGCTCCCATTATCTGACAGTATTGTGTTTGGATATCCCACATTCCTGAAATAATCCTTTTCCAATCTGTCCACTAATACCTTGCCAGTGGCCTTTTTGATTGCATAAAAATATACAAATTTCAAAAACACATCCAGCATTACAAAAATATAGACAAATCCACCCTTTGACTTTGGTAAGGGTCTGTACAAATCCATTGCTACCAATTCTAGTACCTTTTCAGGCAATATACTTTGCATCAACCCCTTAATCACTACTGTCAAAATTGTGGTCCTTTGACAATGATCACAACTGGCTATTCTTTGAGCCACCCTCCTTTTCATGTTGTCAAACAGCACTATTTCCTTTAACTTACGAGTACATTTAACTGCTCCATAGTGACAATAGCTTAAGTGTACATAGTCTGTAATCACATCAACATCCTTGTTGGCCAACATATCTTCCAATCGTCCGATAACTCATCTGTTCTCCTAAATAGGATTCCGTCGTAAACTTTATAATACTTAGGCAACTTTGTGTTTGTTGGATCTCCCAGGTTTTGCTTTATCAACTTCAAACATTCGTCTTCATTTTGCTACCTTCTCATTTTCTTGCAAATCTTCCTGATACTTTTTCATGAGTTACTCCCTTCATGTAAAACATTTTAACTGCCTTTGCTGGTCTAATACTCTCATCCATGTTGCTTGTGCCCAACGGTAGTCGTGATAGTGTGTCAGACCTTTATTGTCACTGCCCTTAATGTATTTTACGTCAAAATCGAATTGTTGCAAAAATAGAACCCATCGCATCAAACTGCTGTTCACGAGTTGCATTCACGCAAAAATGTCAACACCTTATGGTCAGTAAACACTATTGTTTTATGACCTCATAGGTAGTATTTGAATCTTCTGAATCCCCACACAATAGCCAAAGCTTCTTTCTCAGTTTAGTCCATAGGATCGCTCGGCTAGCAAAATGCAGTTGTTCAGTTCTCTTCTTGCCTGTCTACCTCCACTATTTGAAACAAAAGAACACCTAATCCATAGTCAGAACTATCGGTTTCAATGCTAAAAGGTAGGCTCAGATCTGGATGATACAATATTTTACTATTTTCTAACTCGTTCTTTAACTTCTCGAAAGCTTGCTGACACTGCTTTGTCCATAACCAAGTTGCATTCTTCTTTAAGTGCAGGTCATTGAAGGATTGATCTGCTACAAATTTCCTATAAACACTGCACTAGCCAAAGAATTACTTCAAATGCTTCTTGTTATTTGGAATTGGAAATTCAGCAATGGCTTTTATTTTCTCTGGGTCTGGTCGTATTCCAGATAAATCTATTTCATGCCTTAAGAATTTTATCCCATTCTTTACAAACTCACACTTAGACAATTTTAATGTCATGCCCCCTCTTTGCAAGGCTGCTAATACTTCTTCTAGAATTTCACAATGTTCTTCCCAGGTGCGAGTGCTCATCAATATGTCATCAACATAAATGGATAATTTACTCAGCAAACTATCTCCTAACACTTGATACAAAGCTCTTATAAACACAGAGACAGAAACATTCAGTCCAAACAGAACCACTCTGTACTGATAACACCTTCCTCCAAACAAAAACGCGGTATACTTCCTCGCTTCTTGTTCCAATGGTATCTGCCAATATCCAGCAGTCAAGTCCATACTTGTCATATATTTTACACCATAAAATTTCTGTAAGATTTCCTCAAGATTTTCTGGCCGATCGGTTTCTCTATCCACAATTTTGTTCAATGCCCTGGCATCTAACACAAGTCTCACTGATCCATCTTTCTTCCCTACTACTACCAAAGGATTGTTGTACTGGCTGCTACTCCATTCGAGTATGCCCCAACGAATCATTTTATCAATCTCCTGCTCTACAGCTTTCTTCTTCGCCAATGGTATGGGGTATGGTTTCACAAAAAATGGGGTGTGAGGATTTATTTTTAAAATACATTCATAATTCTTCACTATTCCAGGACAATCAGAAAATACATCCTCATATTGTCTTAAAATTCTTTCCAAATCTTCTTTTTGTTCCCCAGTTATTCAATTCAATGCTTCTATATCCGTTATATCATTAATTTCCACCACACTTCTGTCCCTTCCTTCTTCTCCCATCCCTAGATCATCTATATCCTCTACTTCTGTCATTACTTCATACACCGTTCGTATTTTTATATCTCTCACTACATTCTTTGCAGTTGCCGATCCACTACTAAATTTAATTTTATAGTTCTCATCATTTTTCCATACATCCATTTCTCCTTTGCAGCAATCAATTAAAGCCTTAAATTTTCTAAGCAAATCCATTCCCAAAATACAATCGATACTCAGTTCAGTTACTACCAAGCAAGTGTGTTCGATTGCAACTCCATCTATTTCCAATTCTAGTAATATCTGAATCTTCACTCTTCTGTTTAACTTTCCAGTAGCACCAATAACTTGTATTTTTCACACCGGGATTTCAGTAATTTTATGGTCTTTCGTCATCTGGGCATATAACTTACGTGATATGGCTGTCAATTCACTACCAGTATCCGCTAATGCTTCGCTAAAATCCAAATAGCTTCGCCAAAAATACCGGATGTCTCACTTCCTCCTCTTCCTCCTTTAAAAATTCTTGCAGTAAGTCCCTATCAAGTTCTTCCTGAGACCACTTCAACAATTCTAACTTACTTCCATCTTTTAGGCACAACTGTTGTAAATCTAATTTTTTGCTGCTACATTGGCTATTGTCGTCCGTGTTCCACCTATTTCTGCTTCCTACCAGATCTCTTTCTTCTTGTTTGACCAGACAAGTTATTCACCACATTGGATTCATTGTTTCCCATAACCAAGCTTATATCATGACCACAATCTCCCGAAACTTGAACATTTGCCCCTCCAGCATCATACTTTCTTCTCCATCACTAATGGCATATTTCCTCACCAGCTAAAATCTTACTTCTTCTGCTTCTTCATTGTCTAATATTCCATTTTCTTCTTCTACTTCACTATTTTCTTCCTCTTCGCTGCTATCATCTTTATCACTGCACAATTTCTCACTTCTTTCTTCTTCATTGTCATTACTACCATCACTATTGACTGATTTAGTTTCATACAGATCTTCATCCACCCCTTCTGATATAAGCTCATCTGGTAATATTTCTTCCACTGCACTGTTTTTCATTATCGTTTCCTCACAGTTCTGTTGATTATCATGATTTCCCACATCGATTCTAGCCAATTCTTGTACCTTTTCCTCATGCCAATTATATTCACTCATCCTTGTACTGTTCTGCGGCTCCTCCTCATTTAACAACTTAAAACATTCCCACCATCTTAGTGGCTCTTCAAAAACTCGGACATCCTCTTTATATGTTGTTCTCTCACGATTATGCGTCCTGCTGTTGTGGTTCACATTTTGCACCCAGTTATTTCCTCCCGTATAATTTCAATTCTACACCCATTATTGTCGTCCAGGTTGGTTATGTTCTCTCGATCCTTCGGTCCTGTTTTGACTTTTTCCGCTACTGTTTGGACCGCCCAGTTGCAGCACTGAGTTTCCCATCATTTACCCAGGATCATGCTGCCTTCCTTTGTCCCTTCTTACTGCTTGGCTATTATTGTGATGCGACCACTGATTGTCATGGCGCCTATCTTCATATTCCCTTCTCCTATCATCACCCAAATTCCTGTTGAACTGCTCTTCTTGGTTATACCCATTCATATGGCCTCTGCCTCTAGTAAAATTATCCTGTGATGGGACCTGGTTTGATCTATTATAATTTTGGGAGTCATTCCTCCTATCATCTCTCATTGGCATGACTCCAACGATCCAATCTTTCAACTGCTTCAAGATATTCTTCCACACTATTCCATTGATTTATGATTAGCTTCTCTTGAACAGGTCTGGGAAATTTTTGTAATAACACTTCTAACTTTTCATCATCATCTATTTCTTGGTCCAGATAACGTAATTCCTTCATAACAGTTTCACAAAAGTATTTCATACTACCATCACACCTAATATAATATCGACAATTCCAAAAATCCCTTTTCACTCTTCTTTGCTTCCGCTGCGACCAATACTTGCTCAAAAATAATCTAAAAAATTCTTCATTGTTGTTACACTCCTCATCACTCTTGCAACTCCATGCAAAAACATCTCCTCGTAACATATTTTTTAACATATCTTATCTTGTCAACATCCGACCACTCATATGGTAAACCATTCTTATAAGCTCTAACAAATTCTACAGGATGCACCCCTCTTTCTGGTTCACTTTTCACTTCCGGTAACTTAAAATGATTCGTAATGATGTTACCGCTTCCCATAGCAGCAACACCTCGCCAGTTCTGCTTCCTCAACTCTTTGAATTAATTGCATCATCTCTTCCCTCAGCATCTTCTTTGACTACTTTCAATTGCATGTCCACCTGGTTAGCTACTTTCGCTACCTTACGAGTCACTCCTTTTACATCCTTGTCAATAACCATTAAACTCTCTCCTACCCAAGAAATTCTTTTGGTATTGGTTTCGGCCTTCTTCTTCAACTTTTCAATCCCTTTGGCACAATGCCTCTGATTTTCATAAATTATTTTATTTTCTTCCCGCATGGATGGCCATTTGCTCTTTCCAGGGGCGGATCCAGGGGGGGATTTGAGGCCCGAGGAGGCTATAAATACTACCTTTTTCCTGACTCAAGCCCCCCCCAAAACCAAAATCCACTGAACGCAAGCCCTCTGAACCAAAATTCACTCAAGCCAAGCCCCCCCCCCCCCAAAACAAAATCCTGGATCTGCCCCTGGCTCTTTCTGTATTATATTACTACTTTTCTTCACTTCCTCCTCAAAATTCTGTTGCACCAAACATTCTACATTCTTTTTAGTAGTCTCCACATGCTTTTCCACATAATCATACACCATTGTTATTTCCTTATCCATTCTTGTGTCGATATCCTCTTTTAATATTTGCTTCATGTTTTCTATCTTTTTGTCACAACTGTCTTCTGATTGCTGAATACACTCATCCGTTTTCAACAGCATATCCTGCTTTATCATTCGCATTTCCTCCTTAATTCATTCACAATTATCGGTAATTTTTCTTTCCATTTTTTTCTGCTATTTTTTGCTTAATTCAATTTTTCTTTCAATTTTTTCAGCTGTTTTCTGACTTAATTCAATTTTTCTTTCCAATTAGCATTGACATTTCGCCACCTTTCTGTTTCTGAGCATCATTTGGTTCATTACACCCTCTTTTTCTTGTATATTAACTTGATTGATTCGTACTGGTGTTGACGTAACTTGTATCATGTAATTCTCTGACTCAGTGTCACAGATATCACTACTTCTAATATCTACACTAATATCACCACTGGTCAACAGTTCAACTCCGCTTCCCCTCACACCATCGGAGATATCAGTGCTACTAGCTTCAGCTACACTATTCAAGACAACAACTCCATTTTCGTCCCATATAGTTGAGCGCTCACTAAATCCGGAATCTTCATTGTCAAAATTAGAATTATTATTCTCCCTCTCTTTAAGATTTAATTCAGCATCACAGTTGACTAATTTCTCACTAATTGCCTCCATGTTGATAACAACTTGACATAAAACACAGCATTAACCTGCTATTAAAATATTTCGCCAAGTCACAAGACGATATAACACATTATAAAATCACTTCAAAATTATACAACACCATTTTACAATGAAGCTAGACTTATAAACGGGTACAGAAACACCTTCCAGAAATGCTTACTGTGCCAAGAAATGGCTGCACTCCTGTAAAATAAATTTTATGACACGAAATACAAATAACATGTTATAACATCGAAAGCTACAATGGCTGACATACCTGCATTGACACATTTTGCTTTATATTTGCTTACCTAATTAAAAACCCTTCTCCACTGTATTTAATGATTTCTTTATTACTTTAACTAAGGCTTTCACAGCATTTAAATTTAGTTTGAACAGTTTCTTACTTATCAATAATATTCTTACCATAATTTTTACAGACTTTAAATTCTCAATTCTAACAAGCACTTCTCAGTTACTTTATACTCTTTTTTGACCAGTTCCTATTTAACTCAATTGTTCATTTGCTGATATCTTTACCACTTCTTTTACAAAACAATTAACAAAATTGTTCCAACAAAAGCTACCAAGTTAATTTCTGCTAGTCTTTTCTGTAATTATTCTGACTTTGATTACGTTGAAATTCTTCCAGAAAAATAAATTTCTTGTTGTACTTGCCAAAGCTGCGTCATCATTTCTTCTTTCTTCAAATACCTGCCACCAGTTAGTGATGTCTTCCTCACATCGTTTGCTGCCGATGAAATTATTCCAGCTCATAAGCAATGTGATACATTGCTTAATCCTGGTTTAAGGGTTGCCAATTTGCTAGGTGCTCCTAACTATTAATTAGTCGAAGGTAGATAGCCCGCCAACTTCAACACGTGGATCAAGCATTGATTTTTGTGGAAGCGCTATCAACTAGCATATTATTACTGTTTAATAAACTGCTCTCAAATTACACACTTCTGCGCAACAGATGTTAATGTTAAATCAATTTCACCAATATTTTCATTTATCTGCACAATTTATTAAACAATTGAAATACTCAATCATCACTGCCCAATTAATACATTCCCTCGTGGCCTCTGTGCCATCTTAACACCTCCTTTCTTTCTCGACCAACAATACAGTAGTACCAACTACAAAGAATTACATTACTACAAAAGACTTAAAATTACCCAAATATCAATACATACTACTTATGCTGTGAAAGTCTATTATTTGCCAATCTATTTACAATTTCAGCAATGATTTGTGAGTGGGACCTCACAAACTGAAGGAGCAGGCATCAACTATTGTACAATAACATTTTTTTTTTTTGCATAAACTTAAAATAAATTAACACAAACTCAAAAGTTCAAACATCACCTCTGGTGACTCATGTTGAGAAGAGACAGTGGAAGTAGAGCCTAGAATTTTGATTGGAAGGAAGATCTCTGGGTGTGTCTTATGTTGAGATATGGTGGTCACCAGGTCCCTAGTAGGATGTTAGTTCCCACCTTCCAAGTTCACAGGGACTTCTGCTATTTGGGAGGACTCTGATAGTGCAGATGGTGAATCAAAAATTAAAACTGTTGGTATTATGTGAGATGGCATAAGCAGCTACAAGGTAAATATGGTTTGTCTGTGACCATTCATTCTACTGGACAGTTGATTCACAGTCAGACCAATATAGGAGGCTAGACAGTAGTTGCATGTTAGCTGGTGCATGTTTCTCAAGTGGCATCCCTTATAATGGGAAAGCTTTCACTGGTAATGTGGTCTGTGAAGGTGGTGGAGGCATGGTATGTGTAGCACATCTTACATTGGGATCTGTTACAAGAGCCTTGGGGCTGTACATTGCCATGTGGATAGTGGTGACTGTGGACCATCTGAACTGCAGAGGTGGGAATTGGGCTAAGGACACCAACTGCCTGGTTACATAGGATGTTTAGTTTGAATCATGAGAAATTGGAGGGAGGGAGCTGGAAGCTCCACATGACTAGAAATAGACTCCTTAGGTCTGGAATATTTAACCCTAAGGGAAGAAGGTTTATGCAGCTATCTCTCTGGTAAACGTGTGATTTTTGTTCTGTATATTTTTGTTTGTGAAATGTGTACTTTATGAGCCGGAGACTGAGGACCATCTCATAAATAACCTAAACCATGAAGATGGCCAGTGCATCAGAACCAGAATTTAAATCTGGCCCCGTTGTATCTCCCCAATCCAGGGAGGTGGCATGTTAACATGGCCACACTGATGGATATATGTTTTTATTTTTCATTATTATTATCATTATTATTTATTTTTATATAATTTTTCACAGTTTTTATTTTCTTATGATCAGTTTCTATACTGCAAGTAATATTTCTAACGATAGTGTTTTTGTCACACTCACCACCTACTCTTAGTCATAATGGTCAAATTCACCATAAATGTGGCTATGTTAACCATCAAAAAGTTTCTTTTTTCATGGCTAAGTGTTTTTTTATAAGTTTGTTCCATGTTTCTTGTTATTGCAGCCCTTATCCCTTCAATCTTGGTGAGTGTTGGGTTTATTTGTATCTTTACATATTAAATGCTGAGTTAAGTATTTATTGAAAATAGGAAGTGGATGAAGAAAGTGCATTCATTGGTTATGAGAAATCAGTGGCTTTGTATTTAAGGGAGTAAGTAACTAAAAACAGCTACTGATGATGATGGGTAACATTAATCCTTAAACAGTGAAGGACGTTATTTATAAAAGTGCACATAAGCATAGGTGAAAAGAGAAATTCCATCAGATCAATAACAATAATAAGTCTTAGCTTAATATGGTAAATAGTTCTGTAAAAATTTATTCAAAAGGAAAATGTAACTATAGATCTTACCAAAAATAACAGAGATAGTTTTGTAATCTCATAATCATCAACTTTCCTGAGGCAATCAACAAGAACTTGACTCGTAGTGGTAGGGCATCCAGCAAGGGAAGCAAGAGATTTAGCTTCTTCTGCTGCCTTATAATCTATCTGAGCCCATGGTGCAAAAGCAGTACCACTGTGTGATGCTGCATGATGGAAAAGTCCTGAGATTAAAACAAATGCCAACATCAGTGTAATCTGTATGGGAAGGTCGGGTAGCACCGAATGGTAGATCCACAGTTGTGAATATTAAAATGACCAAGAATCCAACAACACTGTGTTGGTAAAACTCGATTGTGCAGCCTGTAGTGTAAAAACAAATACAACTAAGCTGCAATGTGTGCATTGAGTGAGTTCCAAAGTAGTGTGTGTCTTATTTACAGCATAAATTGTTTCTCACTCATGCCAAACTTCATTGAGCTTATCAATTATAATAAGTAAGTATGCCTACTTGTCTGTGATTTAAAGTTGTAGGAATTTTGACATATTTAAAGTTTGTATTGCCATTTGTACAATTTAAGAGCTGAGTCTAAAAATGTTGCATGATAACAATCGAGTACACCTGTACGTGAAAAAAGGGTGGGTAAACCTGGACAATATTGTATGTCTTGAATTTCGCAATATTGTTCAAATGAAATATATTTTTTTAAATTGTCTTATTTGTGGAAAGTGGTGTCATCGAATTGAAGTGGTAATTATCGAATATACATTCATATGCTGAACATACAACTCATAAGTTAGTCTATTGACAGCACATTTAAAAAAAAAAAAAAAAAAAAAAAAAAAAAGCTGAGACAAAATTCCTGTAGGTTAATCATTGTGTATGATATTGCTGCACTTCTGAATGAAGCCTATGGCAGAGCAGTTAGTCAAGACATAGTACAAAGCAGATCTAACAGGACTAACCATTCATTGCTGAAATCATCATTGATTTTTTATCATTACTTAGTACAGACATTGTGAAAGAAGTTGCTTGAAAAGAAACCTTCTGCAGCCCATTCATCTCCAGTGCCCACCACTAGTCATGCTTTGCCTGCAACTGAACTACCTTCTTTGATAACTTATTTCCTACTCTAAAACTTTGCTTTCTGGCTTTTAAGAATTCCTCTACCCTGTTTCTTTCCTCACAGACATTTCTGATATAGTTGCATATCAATCTCTCCATCATTTTGCTATCACTGATAAACTAATTGTCCTGTAATTTTCAATCCTATTTGTCATCCCTTTATCCTTTTACTTTTTTACAGTCATCAGATAAGCAGTAAGACACCAGACTCATTTTAAATTAAATTTCAAGATAAGGTACAATATATATCAGGTTATCTTTAATACATCTGTAGCAATATCTACACCATTTGTTTTTTTTTTTTTTTTTTTTTTTTTTTTTTTTTTTTTTTTAGCTTTCTGGATTCCTTCATAATTTCCTGAGAATCTATTTCAAGTCTTGTAGTTATACTTTTATACTTTTCATACTTATAGGGAGATTCTCCAATGATTTATTAGAGGTCTCATTAAAGCAGTCATTCAATATCTTTACCATTTTAAAGTCCCCAGTGACTTCAACTCCATTGTTATCTACAATTGTCTGAATACCTTCCGTTCCCCCAAGTTTTCTCACATAGCCATAGAAGTTTCTAGATGCATCATTCAGTGTTTCCTCTGCACCAATAATATTATTTATTTATTTATTTATTGCTTGTTCATTTCTTTTAAGTATTTCATACTGCTTTCCTATCTCTTAACTCTGTTGTGTTTCCATCTCACTAACCTTTTTAACCTTTTCACCTCTTTATTGTAGTATGTAGGTTCTGTATTATTATTTATTTTCTGGTTTGAAATTAACATTTACTCACCCTTTCTTATTATCTCTTCTTACTTTGCATCCACTGTACTTGTACCATCCTTCCAACTTCTGAACATTTTCCTGAAATATCTCTTCAATTCTAAAGTCTATGCCGTTTTATAATTACATCTATTTCCCCTTTTAGTATTGGCCCCTAGTTTACTGAATCCCTTAATGGTCATCAGTACTGCATTGTGATCACATATTCCTTCAGTTACCTGACAAACCACAAGATTTTCATCAGGCTTTATTAGTAAAGTATCCAACATGTTTGGTCCCCTCTACCACTTGTGTAAAACCTCTTTCCCTTACTCAGGTATTTGAAAATCTCTATTCCCTTGTGTTATTAATCTTATTTCCTACCCATTTGATATCTGGTAAATTTATCAAATGTATGTTTCAGAACACAGAACACAGAACACACATCAATTTTGTATTATTGTGTCCAGAATCTCCTCCAACTTTTCCATTATCTCCCACATAGTGGGAGATTTTGGACAATTTTCAAGTTTGCAAAAAAATATTATTTGCGTAAAACAAAATCATTTTTGTCATAGTCTACTGAAATTAAGAAATCTTAATCCCTTGAGATTGAAAATAACTAAAATTTGGAAATATTAATTTTCAATTAAAGCTACAATTCATAGTAAAAAAAAACTGTCTGAACCCTGCCCACTCTCCCCTAACAAGCCCATTTAACAACTTTGAGGCATGTGTTATGGTAGTTTCCAAATCTGACAACATTTTCTTTCAGTGGTAATTAAAGATTGTGTTGTTATGTAAATATATCAGATCTCCTGCTTTGAAATATTTTGATTCAAGTTTGAATAATATGTAATTTTTCACACTGCCATGAATCTCTCTCCTCTCTCTTTTTTAATACTAATAATACCAGCAAGAGTTATCAATGGTTAAATATCTGTCAGAGGCTAGGAATGAAAGAAATGAAATTGTTACTTTATTTATTCCATACTATACAGAATGAATAGAAGACAACTCAGAATAGTAATATATTTTTCGGTAGCTATTCATGATAATTAATAGAATAAACTAAAGTGAGTTTCGCTTTTTATTTCATTTATTTACTCACCTCGACTTAGTGGAGAGAGCATGTGGAAATGTGTACTGGCTCCACCAGCACTTTCACCAAAGATAGTCACACTGTTTGGATTGCCACCAAATGCAGCAATGTTCTCCTTTACCCATTTCAAAGCTTGTGTTTGATCTTTGTGACCATAGTTACCGGGAGAAACAGTATCTCCAGTGCTCAGAAAACCTACAAATGATATTAACAAAGTTCTTTCAGTCTTTCTTCCTATTTAATAAATGCTATATTAAAAATATTATGACACTTTAAAATTAATTATCACCTGCTAAAAACTTCAATCTTGTTTTTCAGTCTTAAGTAAAAAGTCACTGCTTGTCAGATTTAGAGCAAATTCATTTTAAAATACCAGAACATGCCAATAGCCATGAATCCAACACTCTCAATGCCTGCTTTACTGTGAGAGCAATCAGTGTTTTCCCTGATAGCACCACTGCAGCAGAACTCTATTGATGTAAACTAGTGTACTAGAATATCCTGGATACAAGACACCCACGTGGCCTTAACCACCGATAAAATACGACAACTTAACCTATCACTTTTTAATATTTTTTTCGTATTTTAACTAGTAATAACTTTTTGTGTCAGTATTAGGTACCCTTGCTATATGTATATTCATTTTACCACCACCTGCAAACATTGTTGATATATCAATAGTTTACACCTTAGCCATTCCCCCACCATTTCTTACACTACCTAGTCAGTCACTGAGTGATGTCGTGTGTGCACACACATCCAGAAACAAATGGCCTGTTTCTCTACTACTTGAAGAAGGTTAATTAGAAAATATTGTATTTGTGTGTCTGCCTTTCGTGTTTTCTCTCATTGCAGCAGTCAACTTTGTTGATGGGTTAATTTCCCTTTCCTTAATTATTTATATCACCTAGAAGCCGTTTCCTTTTTCCTTAGTTTCATCACTGTTGCTTAGTGGCTATCTTATGTGAATTTCCCGCTTTTTCTTTCCTGTTTTCTATTACTTTTTCCTCTCACCTTTCTTTTATTTTGACTGTTCTTTTCACCAGCTTATTTCACAATGCTTGGTTCCTCCTGAAGTTCCCACCATTCGGTTTGTTTTCTCTGGAGACAGATCACTTTTCCACTATGGACACATGTCCGCTATATTTTTAGCTCTGTTCATAATGCTACTTTGAAATTCTTCCATTATTAGCTTACAAATATTTATCCAAATTACCTTTTAAAACCCACTTGTCAGTGGCCGCTTAAGTTTATGAACTTTTCTGGCCAATACTCAGTTTTCCAATATAGTTCAGCCCAGTTGTTGTTTTGAGTTGCCATCTGTTTACTTTCAGGGTGAGAACACTGTTCAAAAATTTCCCAGGGCTCTTTTATTTAGTGATTCCACTAACTTTTTTCCTGATAATTGGTTAATCTCATACCACATCAGAAATGTATGTGAGGAACGTAAGTGGTTTTCAAGTAAACAACATGGGTTCAGGCAAGGATATTCATGCAAATCTCAGGTGGTGGGATATATGCAAGATATTTCAGATGAAATGGACAAGGGAGGCCAAATTGATAGTGTAGCACTAGATCTTTCAAAGGTATTTGACAGAGTAAGCCATAAAATGGTAGTAAATAAGGTAAAAACTATTGGAGTGGATGAGAAAGTGATTTGCTGGGTAGAAGAATTTTTAAAAGGTAGCAAACAGAAAGTTAGGGTAGGAAATGCGGTATCAAAAGAAGTGGAAGTAAAAATGGGAGTGCCGCAGCATAGCGTATTGGGACCATTGCTATTCATTATTCTAATGAATAATTGTGTTGATTGTTTACTATCTGGAATTAGATTGTTTGCAGATGACATAATGCTGTATAAAAGGATCAAAATGATAGAGGACTGTAAACAGTTGCAGGGTGATCTGGAAAGGATGTCTAGTTGGGTTGGTAAATATGGGATGAAAATAAATGCAAAGAAAAATCAGCTAATTAGATACACAAATAAAAAAACAAAAGGTTAATTATGAATATAAGGTGAGGAAAGAATTTCTTGCTGAAGACTTGAAATCTAAATATCTTGGTATTACATTTGATATGCAGCTTAACTGGGCAGTTGGAATGCGATTCATTGCAAGACAGGAGGAGGATGAGGTGGGTCGTGGGAGAGTACAGGTCGTATACTGGTTCACACAATCCCTTTCTCTCACTCAGATGGCTCTTCAACAGTATATTCACATGGCTTGCCAACATTCCTCTTAGCTTGTTTCACTCCATAAAATCCTCTGCCTTCCATCCCCTCACCTCATTCATCATAAGCAACAAATTCTGTCTCAGTATAGACAGATGCAGGCCCCACATGCACAAAAACACCTTTGCAAGCTGTCAGCTATTGTTAGGACCTATTTAGCTCAAAGCCTGTCTGTTCCCTATGAAAACTTCATTCCTATACGTCACACACCAACTCCACCCCTAGTTGCCAAGACTCCATACTTGGCTCACCTCCTCAATCTACCCCATCAGAACCCCCTACCACCTGCCCCAAAAGCCTCTGCCTCCAATCCAGTTAAGCCCCAACAGTCAGTGATTAATCCTCCTCCACCCTCCTGACTGAACCCCACATATCGGTCTTACTCAAGGGACTCACTTTTCCTCTGACTCTCAAGTTCGACCATGCTACTTTGGTCATGGACTCATTAGTGTTCTGCAGCTCTCTTCTCTGGCGGTACCATTTTGCCATCACCAGAGAACACACTAGCCGACAAAACAAGATTGCGTCTACAACATTTTTTAAATCTTCATCTTCTATGGATCCACCCTGACTCCCATAAAACCATCCCCTTATTCTAATCCAGGAGTTCCTCACATCCACCCTTTCCTCACCCTCTTTCTTAAACCCGAACCCACACTCAAAAAACCACATCATGGAAACTCAAACCATGTGAGAAATGTCCAGAAATCGTAACAAAGGCTCAACCAATGTATTAATGGACCACAATGACTATGTGGCTGAGGCCCTAAAGCAGCTTTCCGACACTTACACCTAGCTTCCACAAGCTACAGATCCCATTACCTCCATGTGGCAGGAAATAAAAAATCTCTGTGACCTACAAGGACCACTGCAAAGCCTCTCTCCTCAGTCCATCTCCCTCCTAAATACCCAGAACACTCATATACCCACACTGTATCTTCTTCCTAAGATCCACAAAAATGGTAATCCTGGGAAACCTATAGTTGCAGCATATGGATCACTCACTGAACAGATTTCAGCCTTTGTGGATCAATATCTCCAATCTTTGTGCAAAATCTTCCCTGCTATGCCAAAGGACACTCCAGATTTCCTATCCACTCCAGATGCCTATCCACAGTCCACACACCTCTACCTCCAGATTCCTTCCTGGTCACCATTCATGTAGCTTCCCTCTATACCAACATTTCCAATAGTCAGGGCCTCAGTGCCCTGGAACACTACCTGGACCTGTGACCAGTGACCACCACATAGGCAGCCTAGTATATAGGCCCCACTTCATTTCAACTTTGGCCAATACTCTCCAAAAATTTCTTTACCTTCAATTCTATAGTGTATCACCAGATCCACGGCACCACCTTGGGCAGCCACTTGGTCCCATCCTATGCCAACCTGTCCTTGGTTGACTGGAGGAACATTTCCTGAACCACTCTCCCCTTAAACTCACTGAACTAAACAATGGAATCTGACAATGGTACTGGGGACTTGAGGGTCCACATATTAACCAGTTTCTGCATCAAATTGATATATGATGCTTCTAATGATTCTGGATTATTCTCTATAGTTGAGAAATAATGTTGACATTAAATAATTTGTTCATGTCTCCAGAAAGTTGCAGTTGATAGTAAGTTCAGTCTCCACCAACATAACTGTCGGAAAACCATTTTAAAACATAGAACTAGGGCAATAAATCTCCACATAAAAATGGTAAATTGTTACAGAGAAATCACATTAAATGATTGTTATCTTGCTTCCAGTCAACACCAGGTTACAATATTCGAGTTTTGAAAGTTACTAATTACCTCATTAAATTTCAGAATTTGCAGGTACAAAATAGGAGATATTACAATAATGTTATTTGAATTCATAATGAAAAGTTATCAGGTTCTCAAACATGTCAAATTAGCAACACTTGTGGTAAACATTGTTAGGTAATGGCACACACTTGCTTGATAGTTTAAAAACATAGTATTTAAAAAAAATATTTCTTTAGTTGTTAATTGAGTCAATTTCTAAGTCACCTAAATAAATGTTTTAGGAAGCTAACTCTCATCTGTACTTATGCTGCATGTAGTACAATAATGTCGGTTGCTAGTAATGTGTCTGTGTTAAATGTAAGAGTATTGGCATTATTAATTACTTAATTACTCAACTCCTAATTCACTGACTCCTGAATACAATCTGGAATTTAAAAAAGATGCAAGCTTCAACAATGAATACTTAATTATGATTTTCCTGGCCCATGATAAGATGTTGAGTTCACATTTGAACCCTACTTACATCTTTGAAGTTCAGTAATCAACTGACTTAAACAATACATTCTATTAACTGGGCAGGACACATTGGACAGGTAATTGCGAAAGAGTTCAAAATCCTTCAGGTGTTGGAAAGAGTGATGAGGGGATGTACTAGAGAAGTAAGGGCACTGGGGTACAAAAGTCTGGCCAGACCACTGCTGGCATATGGTGGTGTATCTTGGGACCCACATTTTGGGTATCAAATACAGGAGTTGGAGGGGTGCAATTGAGGGCTGCCAGATTTGTCTAGATTTGTCTTTGGAAATTACCACAAAACACAATCAGTAACTAATACGATAAAGGAACTGGAGTGGGATTCATTGAAGGATAGAAGGAGGGTGAAGAAAGTCATTAGAGTGTACAAGGCCTATACTGGAGATGAGGCATGGAAAAATATTGGTGCTTGGAAGGGTAATGTTGAACAAGATCACAAGCTGGCACTTGATTTCAGGCATAAGGATGTGGGAAAATTTTCTTTGTAGGAAAGGGTGTAAGGGACTGGAATAAATTGCAAAGAGAAGTGATGAATAATTTACCAGAAACACTGAAAGAATTAAAAGTAAAAATTAGTAGAGAGCAAAAGTAGGTTGGAAGAGGAAATGAGAAAGATGGGTATGTAGGGAGATTGCCACCGGAGAGGGCGCTCGATCACATTTTTATCAATTATTATTATTATTTCCCTACACACCCATTTTTCCCCTTTCTTTTTCCCAATAGCTGGAAACTGCTCATGATGAGGATGATGACAGGGAAAATAAATGACAAAATTCTAATTAATAAAAATATTTAAAAGGCTGTTGTCTTGTGTCATTCTGTTCTTTACAATCATTATCAAAATTATAGAAATAATAGTGAAGCATTGTAAAAGAATATACAGAAAAGGAACTAAATACATATAAAATTCTACACTGATGCAGCATTTTCACTAAGGACTTACTATGATCATATTTTGAATCTGCAAAGAATGTTAGGATTTTTTTTTTAAACGTTAGGTCTTGAATAGACCATACAGTCAGCCTGGTAAAGTTACAAGGTAGTAATATTAATAGTATGTAAAAATATGCAGATATATAGATACATTAAATAGGTCACTGTCTTTAATATAATCCTTCATGATACTATAGATTATGTTGTTATTTGTAGCGAGTAGTACTGCAATGCTAGTTGGAAATGGCTGCTGTTCTCGCACAAGAGACTTGATTAATGTTGATTGCTGTTGCTGAAAATTGGAACAGTTGAAAAATAAGTGATTAAGGTCCTGTAGTGCCTGTCTGTTGCATGTGCAGTAAGATGTGTTTACCGCCTTGATGCAAAAAAGATGACTACGGAAGGCGCCGTGGTGGAATCTCATACGGATAATAGTAGTAATGTACCATCGTTTAGTATTCCATCTTGAAAACCAAGGTTTTCGTGGAGGGTACGTCTGAACTAGAGTGTACTTGTAAGCACCTTAGAATTTTGGCAAATTCTAGTTTTACTTAGTTTTCAACTTAAAGCAATTTCCCTGTAATCTTGCCCACAGTAACAATTCATTATAAAAATCATTTTAAAGTGTATTTATCATATCGGGAAACGTTTGGTTTAAGAGATATTCCCGTGTATTCAAGTTTTGAAACACGCGATCATAAAAGCATAAATTCTAAGATTTGCAATATCTTTAAATCGCGTAAAGCTACAACCGAACTTTTATCACCAGCTGTAGTCAGCACTATCCCCAATATTTTGGCAATAAAATTAAGTAACTCAGCCAAGTTTAATTAGCAATTTTAATTAAGAGAAAAAAATAAGCTTTTTATTAAAAAATTACATCAGCAGATAGCCCTAATTAAGACGATTTCATACATATATGGGTTTTCATAAAAAGTTTAAGCATTTGTCCGGTAATTAAGTTTTCAAAAATTGATTGTCGGATGAGAAGTTCGGGAAAACCCACAAAGTCCGCCAAGATTGGTCACGTGATGAGTTTAGTGTTAAGACAATAGAAACCTTTTAGAATAGTAAATTAAATTAAAATCGATAGAACAGGATGATAGAAAGTCCCTGTAAAAATCTCAGAATAAACTATCGAATACTTTAAAGATATTAATTAAAGAAAGATTTGCCAAGGTCATAGGCGCGCGCCGGGTTATAATAGTTCGGGCGGTTAGCACACGTTGTCTCATTCGTACGCCGGGAAGTGATCGAGCAACTACGCGCATGACTTGACCAGTGATTTGTAGAATCAGAACTTAGAAAATGTAGTCTTTCGTTTCTTACTTTCGGTTTCGTTTGGTCTGTACTTCGGGAACAATATGTGAAGGAACATTACTTCGGTTTCGTCGTAGTGTCGTGACTGGCTATGCTTGTCAGTGAACTGTTTGCGACCATGTTTGGTGTCGAGTCATATCTTAACTTTAATGAGTGAACTTTTAAGTTACTAAAGGGGTTCGGTCGGTTCCAATTTCTCTCCACAACTTGTAACCTTTGGAAAAGAGTGTTCGATTAGTCCAAATCAACTTTTAGAATGCTATTTTGAACTTTTGGGTTTTATTTGAATAAATTTGAAGAATTTTGAAAAGTGAACTGTTGTTATTTCTTAGTTAACTGATAACCCTTTTCAATATTTGTGGGTCAACAAATATTGTGGCGACCTGATGCATTCAAGTTGAACTATCCAGGCTACATGGTCAAATCAAAAATTATTTCGTAAGTTTTCAGTAGAACTGTGAGTCACCATAAAGTGTAAGTTGAGGCACTAAGGCTATATTCAAACCCAGTATCGGCCTGGTCCTTACATACTGTCGGCCTCTGTATTGTTTAGATTCATTCCAGCTCCTCGTCCATTGGTGGTATGCATTGCTGACCATTGTTGCATGATAATCAGTTGTATTGCTGGGTGTTATTAAGCTTTGGCCCGAGCTACATGCCTCCTTCGCTAACATATCTACGTACTGGTTATGCCCAATTCCAGTTAGGAATTCAGGTTATAAATCAACACATAAATCAAATATGCAAGGAATCACTAAGATGATGCAGTATTTTCACTAAGGACTTACTATGATCATATTTTGAATCTCCAAAGAATGTTAGGATTTCAGGTTATAAATCAACACATAAATCAAATGTGCAAGGAATCACTAAGATACAAATTAGAACTTTATGGAAAAATTCTAATCGAAGTACACATTACGTATGAATAAATTTAATAGTAAGGGTATAATAGTATTATACTTGATGCAACAAGTTGATAAATCAGCAAAGACCTCATCCTGCTGAAATGACCCCAAATGGTTAAAGAAATCCCTTTATCAACATTTAAAACTAAAAATCTATAAGGCATTTTTACATTCTCTTATTTCATTTCTTACTGAAACAAGATCAAATGCTGTTTTGATATGGTATGTATTAAATATAAACTCTGTGAAAAATAACCCATAGTAGAAAACCAGATAAAGTGTATGATGAGAATGGTTGTCGACAATGTGGTACGGCAGGTATAGGAAGCCGTGTAATTCAAAGATGAAAGGAATGGAGATATCACAATGACAGAATGGCAGTAAACCAGCTGCTAAAGTGGCAAGAGACAAATATGAAAAAGTTGTTAGAAATATTAAAAAAAATTAAATAAAAATTCTTGGAATAACACATCTATTGAATGCGTAGTAGACAGGGGCGTAGCTAATATGGGGCTAGGCGGTGCAGTGCACCGGGGCCCTCACGCTCAGGGGGCCCCCAAGCATACCTCAAGGGGCCCCTAAGCGCACCTCTAGGGGCCCTCAAGCGCAGTTTAGAGGGCCCACGAGCCTTCACGGTAAACTGGCGACCTTTTTTTTTAGCTCTCCCGTCGTCTAAGGGGCCCCTGAGAACACAGGAGCCCCTCACTAAGGGCCCTCGCTGCTCAAGCGAGGGCCCCAACTACTGCTCAGGGACCCCCTAAAGAACAATTCAAGGCCCCCCATCCTCAGTACAGGGGGTCCCTACCAGCACACAAAGCAAAAAAAAAGGTCGCCCGTCTGGCCTGAGGGCCCAAAATAAATTTTTTGCACCAGGGCCCTTGTTGACCTAGCTACGCCACTGGTAGTAGAAGAAATATTTCATTATACATGCTAAATACTGTGTTTTTCTACAATCATTTTTGTATCTGCTATACAATAGGTTTTTTTAAACAGCACAGATATTGCTTGGGCTATAAAGTTAATGCCCAAATAGTATAATCAAGATGACTAGTGACTGATGACTGAGTGTAGAGTTAAATTATAGGCGTCTAGGTGGACTGTACATAAAATATTATTTGTGTTAAGTTTATGAATGAAAGATATAAGTACCATAGCTTTAAACATTTGAAAAGTCTTTGTAATAATTGCTGATTAATTCAGGCGATTTCATTGCGTGATAGTTTAGTGATGTATTTGTAAAGGAATATTCATTGAAAAACGCATATGTTTTTCAAAATGTATTAATTGCACATAACTTACCAAGAGGGCCTAGACGATAGTTAATAGTGACGAGTACAACATCATGATCCAAAAGATAATCTGGTCTATAAATTCTGCCACTGCTACAGTGCCATCCACCTCCATGAATCCAAAACATAACAGGCAAAGAACCTGTCAGCTGAAAGAGTTATACAGTATACAGGTGTCACGCAAAAATTAAGAGCAGTTGAAACTTTAATTTTGGTTTAATGCTATGTACTGTATCTGCTATAATAGTGAAAATAAAATAGTAAAACTTGATGGAGGATTCTTATTTGTTTTGCTTTTTATGTATATATATAGTATCAACTTTCCTTCATTTCTGTTATGGGTCTAGCAAGCTTTCTTAATCCCTTATCCACCTCACTACAAAGGAATGTTTTCTTCATACCTTCTGCTTAAAAAACACGTAAATACGGGAATTTCTATTTGCAAGGTGATTTGGTAACATGGGAAAAGTCAAGGATCAGTTCAGAAAAATATTACTGCTTGAGCTGTTAACAGATTTATGAAACAATTTGTCTTGTTAAATACATAATAAAAGTTAATGACAATGAAAGTGCTGTTAGATAATGAAAATGAAGAAGTATGGGGAGAGTAAACCCATCACTCATTACAGATCATTGTGGTGAGACAGTATTAAAACCATGTATGTATTTGTGTTAAGCGGATGAACCAATTGTCGAGAGTAAGATGCAAGGTGCGAGTCTGATTCTTGAACTCAGTCTGCCGCTGACTGTCTGTGAGATTGGTCGTGAGTGGTTGCGTGCCTGGTAATAGTTTGGCCATGTGCCCGGCACTATTGTGTGGAGCATACGAAACATTATAAAAACACCACTTGCAAGCAGATAAAAAAATATTGCTTCATAAAGATTAGTACATTTGTAGGAGTTGAAACAAGGTGTATGAACCAAGTGATGATAGTGTAGTTCCGAACTTGCAAACAGGAGAAGAAGTGCCACATAGCCTTTATACACGATCGAGTTAAAAAAGTATAATCATTGGTGGTGGTGGTCTTGTATGTGTGTATTTGGATAATAAATTGGAAGAATATTCATCTGGCGACTTTATGACTCAATAGTACAAGTACCTGCAGTCAAGTAATAACCAGTACCCCAGCAATTACCGCACCCAAGCGCACCAACATTATCGTTACATCATGGGAGGAATAGATAAACATGAACAAACTCTAAAATATTTCAGAGTAAACCTTAATGATGACTATGGGAGAACATGGCAAGGAGAGCAGATGTTTACACACTGAGACTCACAACATGACTAACCAAAAGATGAATCTAGTGTAAATTATTGGGGGGGGGGGGGAAAGAGGTGGAATTTAATTTGGGACTGTCACAAGGTAGTGTATTGGGACCATTGCTGTTCATTATTCTAATGAATGATTGTGTTGATGAGTTATGGTCAGAATTTAGGTTGTCTGCTGATGATATAATGGTATACAATACCATCAAAGCAAGTGAAGACTGTGAACATCTGCAGGGTGACCTGGAAAGAATATCTAAATGGGTAAGTCAGCATGGAATGAAGATAAATGCTGAGAAGAGTCAGTTTATTAGGTACACAGATAAACAACTAAAGGTTAATTATGATTAGGGTGGGGTCAGAATTGCTTGTTGATAGCTTGAAGTGCAAATACCTTGGCATACCATTTGTTAACAAACTCAACTGGGCAGAGCACATATGGGAGGTGGTGGGAAAAGGTTACAAAATCCTTCATTTAGTGGGGAAGGCGATGAGAGGATGTACCAGAGAAGTTAGGGAATTGGGTTACAAAACTTTGGTCAGACCATTGGGTGAATATGGTGGTGTAGTTTGGGACTCACATTTTGGTTAACAAATACAGAAGTCTGAAGGTGTGCAAAGAAGAGTAGTTAGATTTACAATTTTTGTACATGGAGGTCGGTGGTATAATGTAGCATCCAGCATACTATCCAATTGTTTAGTAAATATTAAGAGCTGGATCAATATGTAGATAACTTTTATTAGTTCACTTTCAGTTTTGATACCATGTTTACAGAGGATTTCAAAACATGGTTTTATTTTTATTATTTTATATATAATTATGCAATAAAATATATTACATATGTTAATTATATACACACATAGGTAAAAAAAAATTAGTCCCATGTAAGTAAGTGCTCCACAGCATCCACATCCTAGGGTGGGAAAAGCAGTCGGATCTAGGGTGGGAGGAGAGCAAATCGGGGCACTTGCTCCGGGTGGCAACATCGGGGCGCAGCAACATTAACTTTGCAGGGGTGGCAAAATCATGTTTGAAGGGGTGGCAAACAAAATTTGTGCGGCGGTGACAGTTTTTAGCCCTAGTGCTCATGTTTGACAGAACTCAGAAAATTCGTAGATCTGCCAGTGGGGAAAAAGTTCAGAAATGCTTTTGTAAGCTCATTGCAGCATTAACTTTGGCAAGTGATAGGTTATTTTCTCTATCCTTTGTTATTTAAATTTCAGTAATGGGTGATTTCGGTATAAATATCTAATTCATTTTTACTTTTAATGTGGTTATTTTTTTCATTAATTAATCAACTGTGATGAAGTTTATACACTCTTGGCTATTTTTCTACAATTATAACTTTACATTATATGTGAAATTCTTTGACTTAATAAAATGTTACAGTTCATGAATGCATTATCTATAACTAAGAATAATCTCAGTCCTTAATGCTGAAGATCAAGAACAAGTTTATCGTCATCCCTCTCACTTCCACTTACAACTGCTAACTCTTAGCCCAGTATCTAACCAAGCTCTCTTACCAATACATACCTTATGCTCTCTATTCACTCTTTTCGGCCACTTCCTGATTTGCAATGTGATCTGTGCTGATCTCTTGTATTAGTAACTGATTGTATTCTACAGTGGTGTTCACAAGCATATCTTGCTGCCTTACTTTGCATCCCATCCAACTTCTGTATTTTGCACCAATTTGTATTCCATACTGCCCACCAAATTAAATAACAAAGCTTTTGTAACCCAGTTTCCTCTCATTCATGGAACATCCTCTCACCACACTCTCCAATGAGTTCATTATTAAACTAGCTGTTGCCCATGGCTTCGTTCACATGGACTATTAATGTATGGTTCACATTCTTAAAGAAATCACTATATTAAATAAAATGTTCTCCCACATTGTTAAAAATAAATTTAGTCAATGTAACTTCATTTTTAAATGGTCTTCTCAGATTCACTGAACAGATTAACATGTAACCATCTCAATCAACTCTAGATGCAGACTAATGCCACACCACCTCATATCCCTGTATATAAACTTCTCTCTAATTGACTACGTCACATTTTAAGATATTCAACTCTCATCTTAGCATCATGTAGTGATGTGCGCTACACAATAACCATGTTTTTATTCTAAAACTCTGTGCTGCACAATGATCAAACCCCAATTAAATCCATTTGGTGTATTTGTGTGAATCATGATTAAAGATGCTACTGACTTATCTCTTTGAGGGAAAATGTTACCATACCGAAATATTGAAAAATTTGTATTTTTGTGTTTGTCACTGCATTCCTTATTTTATCTCTGGTAAGTGATAGGTTTTACTTTTCCTTTTCTTCCTTATTTCCAAGAGATACCGTAATTAGGAAAATTAAAGCATACCTGAGTCAAAAATTTTGTTTTTTATAACCATCATACAAGTCAAAGTAATTTTAAAATAAACTTAAATGAAAATTTTGGTCCATGCTCTTTTTCGGCAACTAATAATCAGTGGGAAAGAAAGTGTGTAAAGTGAATATGCTTCTAATATTATGTCCCCAAACAAACAAAATATCTATGTTATAAACCAGAAACAATTTTTATGGAGAGGAGCATAAAATAGTGGTAGATGAATAATACTTGCCCTAATTTGTATAAAATATCTTACCTCTGGTGTAAACACATTCAAATACAAGCAATCTTCATTTCCACTAGGAAAGTCCTCAGCCTTCATAAAATCCACCTGTACACAAGTTGGTCCAACTCTTGTAGCATCACGGATGTGAGTCCAACTGTCAGGTGGTTGTGGATCCTACAGACCAAAGTCACAGGTTTATTTGTGTAATAAATGAGATGAATTTTGAAATTTGCAAGTGCTTAATTTGTCACAAAGAGCTTAAATTATCTACCAAACTACATTAAAATTTATCTTCAATTATTCTTTCATAGTGAATTCAATCCCCTGTACAGCAACTGATTTATTATTTCTTACACCATACTAAGCAATTAGATATGCAGTAAGCTTCCATGAAAAATGAGTGGATAGATTTCTTAGCTTCAAATTTTTTGAGTGTTGGCATGAAAAAAAATAAAAATAAAAAATACTGCCTTAAAAATCAGATTTAATAACAAAATTTTAGTACCAAAAAACTGATCTTGGATTTTTTTTTAAATTGATTTTTTTAAATTAACTGTGAAGAATTTCACTCCCTTTCACATTTTTTTTTTTTAAATTAATTCAAAAGCTTTTTCTGTTTGACATAAATTATGCAGCACCACCCTCAATAATCCATATCAATTTCCGCCTGCTTTCCGTATAAATGTAATCTTTTCCACTCATATTTTAAATCAATTGTTATTTGAGAGTACCTACTCCCTTCCTTTTTGTGTTCTATTGATCATTGATATTGAGGTCATTAGATACAGGAGAGGATCAGGGCAAGGAATGGGTAGGAAAAGGACTTTTGAAGAAAACATCCCAGCGTTTGCATTCAGTGATTCCGGTAAACCATGAAAAATCAAAATCTGGATGGGCAGATTGGTGATTGAACCCACTTCCTCCTTAATGGCTGGTCCAAGCATTGCTGGTCATCTGCTAGGCTTGGTCTTCCACATTTCTTCACTCACTATCTACCCAGACGTCACTGCCTGCATACACAGAGCTTTTCCTATACACACTGCATCTTTTAAATTTATTTATTTATTTCTCGTGTCCAGGACATAACAAGTTGAAAAAACAAATAACATTAATTAATTAATATTAAACTATAAACACAATTAAATAGAATGTGACCAGAATTCCGCAATCTTGATGGCCTTCTCGTTTGCCCTGTAAAGGTCGTCAATATTGCAGGTTTTAGGGAGATTCCTGCATATCAGAAGATGTTGTGGGTTCTGAAGCTCACCACATTCACATAGATCGTTGTCATTAGTGTACCCCCATTTTTTAATATTATATTTACATCGGGACACTTCAGTTCTTAATCTGTTTAGAGCCTTCCATATAGCATATGGCTGATTACACCCCGCAGCCGGTGCCTCCTTGATGTTCCTCCACTGTTCTTCAGGCAACAAACTTCACCATAGTTATAGACGGCGTGCTCCAGTAGAAGATGTTACAGCTGTAGTTGATTGTATGAAGCTCTTCCTTGACTTCAGCCTTGTGGGTTGAGGTTCGTGTCCAAACAAAGGGTGTCTGGGGTCTGTTTCTTGTTTCCTCTTCTCCCTCTCTGCAGCTGTTTTCCTACGAATGTCAGGTGGTGCTATACCCATGATTTGGTATATTTTACTAATAAGAGTTGGTTTTAGGCAACCTGTTACAATGCGACCAGTATCATTCAATGGTATATCAACCTGCTTAGCATGTGCAGAGTTTTGCCAAACTGGTGCTGAGTATTCTGCGGCAGAGAAACTAAGTGCCAGGGCAGATGTACGAAGCACATGTGGATGGCTCCCCAGGAGGTACTTGTAAGTTTCCGGATGACGTTGTTCCGGGCAGATACTTTAAGTTTCAGATCCTCACAATGGGTTTTGAATGTGAAAGATCGATCAAGCTTTACTCCTAGATATTTAGGTGTATCGCAGTGTAGTAGTTGTTGCCCCCTCCAGTTGATGTTTAACTTCCTTCTGGCTTCTCTATCTTTTAAATCAATCTGTACCATTTATCTGATGTGTAATGACCAAAATTATTATCATATACCATGTCTAGATATTAACATTTTACATTACTTCTAGTGCTTTTCTTTGAATCATCCATTCTTACAAAGCTTTTACTTGTATATTTGCATACATAACAAGATAACTATTTTCCATTATGATCTCAATTTGCTGTTGATCTAAATAAACAGATATCTGGGCAATATCCCTCTGCAGCTGTTCAAAATGCTAACTTGTTGTTAACTCAGTCATAACAAAAACACATCATCTGAAAAAATCATAACATCTGATACTAAACCACAGCTGTACATAATTGTGGAAGTGCCAGTGAAAATATTGTGCACAGAATGATCTTGCAGTCATGTCCCAGATACGTTTCATTCCATACATGTCTGGCAATGCAGGTGGCCAAATCATTCTCTGGAATTGTTCAGAATATTCCTCAAACCATTCTTGAATGATTTTGGTCTGATGACATGGTGCACTGTCATCCTGAAAAAGACACAGAACATGAAGGTCATGAATGGCTGCGGATGCGAATGCTCTCCAAGCAAATGAGCAGTCAATTATCTGTTCCTTTTGATCAGAGGTCCCAGCTCAAGCTACGTAAAAACAGCCCATAAGAGACTGGAGCCACCACCAACTTCCTGTCAGTTAGGATCCATGGCCTCATGCACGGAGCAAAGAAAAGAGTGGAGGTTATGCAAGGGACCTTTGCTATGCACTGGAATGAAGTTCGGTAGAGAGAAGTGGGGATGGGAGGTCGTCATACTGGATTTCCCTAGAAATGGGGGGAATATGCACACAAATCTCATGGGGATTTTACGAGAACCGTGATGCTGCAATTTGATGATGGATTAATATGTAATTCGACGAGACAAATCAAATAGGAAGAATAAATTTTTTTGACATCCTGTTAATTTCTCAAGATGTACTGTGTTAAAAGTGAGGTGTTTTGGGTTGAAATGCAGAAGAAAAACCACCCCAAATTCAAATTTGATGATAGAGTCTTACATAACACGACGAGACAAATCAAAAGCAAAGAATAAAAATTTTCGATGTCTCGCTGAGTTCTCGAGATATACTGTCCCCAGTTGATTAGGTTGGGATGTGGCATGGAACAAAAAATAATTCTCTCAAAGCCACTATGAACTACATGGTGTACATGGAGAGTGGGTGTTTTATTATTTTACTAGCCCTTGTGGTTATTTTGTAACACAGCCTGGTCAGAATAAAAACTTCACCAAAGCACTCCAAGGCACAAGGAACTATACCTATAACTAATTTTTGATCGTCAATATCTCGAGAACTAAGGGAGGTATCAAAAAATTGTAATCTTGATTTTTGGTTTCTATCATCGAGTTACATGAGAATCAATCATCAAATTGTATCACATTGCATGATAGTGCTACCCACGTTAACACACAAGATTCATTGCGAACTACATTTCGAGTAACATCATTGCCAACAGCAGGGTTCCTAGTTCGCATAGCATAAATTATCGCAATTAATCTACAGCCGAGTTGATGTTAAATTTCCCGCCGGTCCGTGGGAGTACCGTGGAAGACCCCGGAGTGCATGCCGGCTACCGGAAGACAATTAAAAACGCCCGCGAACCCAACTTGTGGTACCGGCTAGTCTTCCTGGGGCAGCCGAGCTCATCGGGCACGCCACCCATGTGCGAGTTTTTCCCGAACTCTCTTTTTTAATGTTGAACTCTAGTTGTGAAAATGCGAGTGTAATTTATAAAGTATTGCTAATGTGAACCGTTTTTAACTGAGGATTCTGCAATCTTCGGGTACATATATATATCTAGAAGTCCGATGTAATATATGTACGATGGTGTGGGTTAAGATATGAACGCTATTAAACTTGGAAATTTAATTTTGTTATTCTTTTTTTATGTGATTCTTAATAAGCTGAATCACTGGCGACCGCGTCAGCAGAATTTGCTGTTTCAAACATTTTCGTAAATGTATAAATCCCACCATCCGCGAGCATTAGTGTGCTTTTCTAAGAGAAGAAATGCAACATGGCGACCGTGACATGTAGCATAGCCATATGATAGAGGCTGCTTCCAATGTCGGTGGCCCGGGAGATCGAAAACCGGCTGTGCTATTTGAAATACAGCCGAGTTGATGTTAAATTTCCCGCCGGTCCGTGGGAGTACCGTTGAAGACCCCGGAGTGCATGCCGGCTACCGGAAGACAATTAAAAACGCCCGCGAACCCAACTTGTGGTACCGGCTAGTCTTCCTGGGGCAGCCGAGCTCATCGGGCACGCCACCCATGTGCGAGTTTTTCCCGAACTCTCTTTTTTAATGTTGAACTCTAGTTGTGAAAATGCGAGTGTAATTTATAAAGTATTGCTAATGTGAACCGTTTTTAACTGAGGATTCTGCAATCTTCGGGTACATATATATATCTAGAAGTCCGATGTAATATATGTTCACGACTGGTGTGGGTTAAGATATGAACGCTATTAAACTTGGAAATTTAATTTTGTTATTCTTTTTTTTTATGTGATTCTTAATAAGCTGAATCACTGGCGACCGCGTCAGCAGAATTTGCTGTTTCAAACATTTTCGTAAATGTATAAATCCCACCATCCGCGAGCATTAGTGTGCTTTTCTAAGAGAAGAAATGCAACCGCCCTATGGCCGACCGTGACATGTAGCATAGCCATATGATAGAGGCTGCTTCCAAAGTCGGTGGCCCGGGAGATCGAAAACCGGCTGTGCTATTTGAAATACAGCCGAGTTGATGTTAAATTTCCCGCCGGTCCGTGGGAGTACCGTTGAAGACCCCGGAGTGCATGCCGGCTACCGGAAGACAATTAAAAACGCCCGCGAACCCAACTTGTGGTACCGGCTAGTCTTCCTGGGGCAGCCGAGCTCATCGGGCACGCCACCCATGTGCGAGTTTTTCCCGAACTCTCTTTTTTAATGTTGAACTCTAGTTGTGAAAATGCGAGTGTAATTTATAAAGTATTGCTAATGTGAACCGTTTTTAACTTAGGATTCTGCAATCTTCGGGTACATATATATATCTAGAAGTCCGATGTAATATATGTTCACGACTGGTGTGGGTTAAGATATGAACGCTATTAAACTTGGAAATTTAATTTTGTTATTCTTTTTTTTATGTGATTCTTAATAAGCTGAATCACTGGCGACCGCGTCAGCAGAATTTGCTGTTTCAAACATTTTCGTAAATGTATAAATCCCACCATCCGCGAGCATTAGTGTGCTTTTCTAAGAGAAGAAATGCAACAGGTTCCTAGTTCGCATAGCATAAATTATCGCAATTAATCTCATGATATACCTTAAGTATGAACTGCAATAATAAATTCACTGAACTGTGATGTAAACTTGACCAGAAACTTTTGTGATTCATACTAATATTAATAATCAATTTATGTAGGCTTATTCAGAAGATATTGTACAAGTAGTAAATAGGCCTACATAAATTCGCCAGCAGCAACTGTGAATTTATCTTTTTACCATACATCTAAAGTTGAAAGCTTAAATTGGACTTTCTACACTCATTATCTTACTACAGGCAATGTATACGGAACAATATGGGTGATATATCAGGTTGTTTCCTGTCTGGTCTGTTTGTGCAACCGAATGCAACACAAGCCAGCATTATAAAAAAACTTTGAAATATTAGAAAATGAAATATTCATAGCAGCATACAGCATAAATAGCACAGTGTTTTCGGAAATCTATTATGGCCACCACACATCCGCAGTAGGAGCCGAGTGTTTAGAGGAGGCTTCACAGATTTAGTGGTATTCCGCCTCTACTCTTTTCCTTCCTTCATGACCTCGTGGGATGTGTGCCACATTCAGACCATACCATCAACGCTGTTACCAACTGAGACGGTGACTCATCTGACCACCAAACCTTTATCCAGTCTTCTGGGGTCCTATCGATTTGTTCACAAGTCTGGTAGAGGCAATGCAGCCAACGGTGTTTTTCTTAGCAGTGTCACGTATGCTAATCTTCTGCTGCCATACAGCATCAACGCAAAATTTTTTTGCACTCACTTCACGACGCGTCGTTTGTTCCACAGTGAATGTTGTTATTCTGTGACGCAATGTTGCCTGTCTATCAACTGTGACACCTCAATGCAGATATTGCTTGTCTCTGTCATTAAGTTGATGTAGTCGGGCACTGGGTTATCCATGGCGGACGGTAATGCCAGAAATTACACATTCACGGCACACACTTGACATTGTGGATCGAAGAATTGTAAATTCACGAAGAATTTCAGAAATGGAGTCTCCTAGGCACCTAGCGCCAACTACAATTCTGGGTTCAAAGACTGTTAATTCTTGTCAAATGACCAAAATCACATTAGAAAATATTTCACACAACTCACGAGAGAACAACTAAAAGCCTCAATACTGTACAGCGTATTTATAAGTTTCTTTGCGGTGCTACCGTCTTCTGGGAAAATACTTTTTCCTGTCCCACGACTTATGGCGCATCTTATTCTTTAAGTTCTGTTCAGAAGAACAATAAGTTGAGTGCAATCATGGAGGAAGGAAATATATGGAGGAGAAGTGACATTAAATCTGTGAAGCAGGTTCTAAACTCTCCCGCATGGTGGCAGCAGCGGTATTGCAACCCAAACAAATGCCGAGTTCACACTGTGTCTGATGTTCTGATTATTTCATTTTGTAATGTGCATAAGTATTTTATAATGCCATCTTGTGTTGCATACGGTTGCACAAATAGGCAATAGAGGAAAGAACCTGGAATATCATTTCATAGGTAAGTTGTATTCTAATAACTGTTGTTGAAGTGGTCAGTGGGAATTGTAAACTTTGGCGCATGTCTATAAATATTTAGTCATAGCTCTCAATGGGATGACTTTGTTCTCAAATTTTTGTTGGTGTAGTGTAGAAAATCAGCATACCTTGCTACTTTGCACATAATAGACTAGCATTAATTTTTAACGAGTATTGAAAATGAGATTCAAAGGGGTGTGTTTTACATCACGATTCAGTTTATTTAGTATTACAATTTCTTTCGTCACGTTGCTGTTTAATACTGACAGTGTATGACGAAATTAACTGTTATGTGAGAAGCTGTGAGTTTTATTCATTTTTTTAAAAAAGTTCAAGCCATTGACTTAGGTTATTTTTAAAGCTACATATAAGACTTGTTTCTGTTTGTAAATATGTCTAGACCTATTTTTATTATTTTGAAATATTTCTCATCAAAGATTCTAATAGGAGTACTGAAATGGAATGTGGAAATATATCTACTTTAATGTAAACTAAAATTTGAGGACTAGAAATAAAGAGTTCCTTATTCACATTAAAAAGAACTACTGCTGTATTGTGAATGATGAATAAGACCATCTTTCTTTTGTACGTTATGAGAGATCTCCGAAATAATTGAAATGAGGAACACAATACGCTAACACACTCTTCACATTTTAATGTTTTTAAAAGTGTGTTGACCACAAATCCTCCATTGTAGTATACAATATGATCCATTAAAACAGTTAGTGCACCTGCATCAAACATACAATCGTGGTCGAACTTGGGAGGAAACTGTAATTCTTTTTCCTCTTCAATAATTCGATGATTCTTTGATGTAAAATTTATACTATGTTCTGTAGCATGATTGATAATTGTTTCAGGAGTATGCAATTACCAGTGTTTGCATATTTCACTTCACATTTCAAGAGTAGTTTTTTATATATATATATATATATATATATATATATAATAAGCTGAAGCTGTTTTAAATTGTATGGGCAGTGGGATTGTTTGAACCCCCCCCCCCCTCCAAAGATCTGATACATTGTAAAAATATTTCAAAGTGATCCTGACTAAATTTATATGATAATATACAGGGTGGGGCATTTAATATGTTTTCTGGAAATATTTCGGAAAGAAAGCATTTTAACAAACAATAACCTGTATAAAAAATAATCGTACAGTAGGGGGCTACAATTATGTGATATTGGTTTTTTCACAGGTGGCGCTGTTGTCGTTAAAACAAAGTCAACTTAATTCTTTTAAATGGGAACCCCTATTTTTTTTGAAGATTCCGATTCCTCATGAAAAAATAAAAATAGTTTGCTTAACTCACTTTTCTGTTAGCCTCACAAATGGCGCTGTAATCGCGAAAAATGAATATTCGCGTTTTTTGTGTATAATTTTAATTATTGTTTAAATAATTACATGTAATTTTCATTCTGTAAACATGGAAGGTAATTTTAAAGGATAATGACGAAATTTATTTTTTAAATGCTTTTTCTTACTTATTTGCAGCCATGTCTACAGCAGGTGCTCAAAAAGGTGACCATTTACTTCCAGACATTTTCTGACCCTTTGCAGAAATGATGCCTGAACAGCTCGAAGTGTGTCAGAAAATGTCTGGAAGTAAATGGTCACCTTTTTGAGCACCTGCTGTAGACATGGCTGCAAATAAGTAAGAAAAAGCATTTAAAAAATCAATTTCGTCATTGTCCTTTAAAATTACCTTCCATGTTTACAGAATGAAAATTACATGTAATTATTTAAACAATAATTAAAATTATACACAAAAAACGCGAATATTCATTTTTCGCGATTACAGCGCCATCTGTGAGGCTAACAGAAAATTGAGTTAAGCAAACTATTTTTATTTTTTCATGAGGAATCGGAATCTTCAAAAAAAATAGGGGTTCCCATTTAAAAGAATTAAGTTGACCTTGTTGTAACGACAACAGCGCCACCTGTGAAAAAACCAATATCACATAATTGTAGCCCCCTACTGTACGATTATTTTTTATATAGGTTATTGTTTGTTAAAATGCTTTCTTTCCGAAATATTTCCAGAAAACATATTAAATGCCCCACCCTGTATATTTTAAGATTTTTTGATCAATTACTAAGGAATTAAACAAATACTTCAAACATAAATCAGAAAACCTATGAATCCAGTGCTCCTACTGCTGTCAAGTATTATCTTGCCCTTTGGGGACACTTTCAAATTACATACATAACTTTCTGTTTCAATCAATCTTGTATCACTGCTTCCTAATTACACTCAGATATTCCGGAGTGTGTGCTCCATTGAAATAAAATAATAATACCCCTAGTCTTTTTTGTGGCTGTAGATGTTTTGGCAAATACAATTCTATTAAAAGTTTAACAGACTTTTTCTTCCTTAATTTCTAATGTTTATAGATAACATCAATTAAGATACATACATAAGGGAGCGTGCATAAACCACATAGCTCCATTTTGGCATCCTGTAAACCACTATCCCCCCTCCCCCCATGTAGCCCTACTTGGCTTTTGCCTCCCCCCCCCCCCACCTATCATGTAGCTTTTTTCTCCTTTTGATTCCAGAAGACATTTTGCACTGTTTTCTCTTGTCAGACTATTGTAAATTACATAAGGAGATAATTAACTGAGGGAAATAAATATTCACATGCTGTTGTGAGTTCAATTACTCATTTTAAATGTGACAAATGTTATGAAAGGAAAGCTATGTGGCCTGGCTTGGAACCCCCCCCCCCCCTCCTCTCCCCACGTAGCCCAGTGTAGCCTTCCAGCTACCCCCCCCCCCCCCTTGGACTGAGTCATGTAGTTTGTGCACGGTCCCTACCTTTAACCACATGTTAATTCGACAAAGATAGAATGAGAAACACCCTTCAGTCACTAGAATACAACTTTTATTGTATTACACAATGCATTTCGGACCTTGTGGATCCATCTTCAGGTGACTATGGTATTTACATGTTAATTCATTATTAAGAATGTGAAATAAAGAAAAAATAATGAATGAAATTATGTCTCATAAAGTTCCTTGTACATACCTGTAATAGCAATAATTGTGAAACAGTTCTTTTATTTTTAAAGGTAATAATAAAGTCACTGCCCGTTTAAACACAAGTTGAAGTAGAGCTGTTCTAGCATGATAGGCCTAAGTTATTTTGTTAAAAAATATATACGCATGTTCAGACAGTGACACATCACCGCCTTTTTGATTGGAGCACACTCGATTGAAGTTACTTCAAAGAACACCGCATTATGCCAACCATACAGTATAGTAAAGTATTACTCTTTACTTTTTGTTGATACACTTTATACTAACTATAAATGATGCGGAAACATTTTATTTCTGGTACCAGCCTACAAAATGTCTGGGTTTCCCGCGCCTAGAGTGAGCCCTCTATTTTTTTATTTTTTTATTTTTTTTGGCCTATGACGCATATCAGCCTAACCACAAGTGGTAGTAATAAAACTTAAATATCTATTCTGCATGTCAACTATGTAATCATTGTGGCTTTGGCAGTCCAGGCCACATATCAATGCAATCCCAGTATATCCCGAAAACTAAGCAAGATATCGAAAAATTTTATTCTTTATTTTCGATTTGTCTCGTCGTGTTATATAAGAATCGATCATTAAATTTGACTTTTGCGAAATTTTTCTTGTGCATTTCAACTCAAGATACCTCACTTTTGATACAGTATATCTCGAGAACTAGGCGAGATATAGAAAAATTTTATTCTTTTTTTTTTTATTTCTTTCGTCTTTTTAAATAAGAATCCGTCAGCAAAATTTGACTTTGACCAATTTTTTCTTCTGAATTTCAACCAAAACCATTTCACATTTGAGACAGAATATCTCGAAAACTAAGCATGATATCAAAAAAAAATTATTCTTCATTTTTTTATTTGTCTCATCGAGTTACATAATAATCCATCTCCAGATTGCGACGTTACGATAATCCTAGAGTCCCCTTGAGGTTTTTGTACATATACGCCGCCGTGTCTGTATAGGTTAGGCCATGCCTCCCCACTCCCCCTCCTCCCGGCTTCACTTCATTGCGTGGTGAAGGTCGCTTGCGTCTTCTCCATGAATTTCCTTACTCCATGATTGCAATTTACAGTTTGGGTTGCAGGGCTGCAATTTAAAAAACAACAAACATAAGCGCATTATGCAAAGTAATATTTTATATTTGAGTATATCTTTCCCGCAGGAAACAAACACATTATTATTTTTCAAGCTGTCAAGGCGAGAGAAAACAAGGTAATAGGTCAACAAATTTCATTCTTTTTAAAATTAAAATTCCTAGAAATGAGATGTAGGCCTATATACTCAGACAGCACCACAATCCATCAGAATTTGCTGTTCAATTAGATTTCTTTGCACGGAAATCACTTCGAATCGGATCCCGTTTCACAGATACTTTTATTCAAGTTTCGAAGAAACGTAATGCGAACACCGACAAATTCGATCCGCTACCATTGCTCAGAAAAATCAGAAATGCTACTCTCTAATCGCTGCCGTTCAAGTACTGTATATCCCACCTTACTTAGGCCTATTTCAATTTCGGAAAAAAATGTACTTGATTATAGTATTTGCTTGCTTGATATTATCTTTAAAATGAATCATTCGTAAAGCCAAAAGTTATCTCCATGTGTTATTTGTTAAACCACCCTCAACAGAAAGGGAGCTAGAATAGCTCTATACTTCACCGGGCGGCAAATTCATGTCTGAAGAGGCGGCAATCTCAAGCATCTCGGAAAATCCGTGGATTCACCACTGGACAGTGAGCACTTCGACTGCAGCAGTAAAAGCAACGTCCACCGCAAACAGTGCTATTAAATGAGGGTGTCGAGACGCTAATAGATAAGGATGGAGAAGAAGTTACTGAGGATTTGAAAAAGGCAGAGATTTTAAGTAACTGATTTTGCGAGAGCATTAGGGACAGTGAATCAGATACGGGAGGGTCTAACTTGGAGAATGAGATTAACAACACAGTTAGAAATGAACAGAACAAAAAATTTGAAATTCCTCCTTGGGATATTATGAAGGAAATAAGAAAGCAGAAAAAACATAAAGGGACTGGTATTGAGAATATTACTACAGATATCTTAAACATAGCCGGATGTGACATTGTACCTGATCTTGAATTATTATTTAAATTGAGTCTGGATACTTGCTGCTTACCACAGGACTGGAAAAGTGCGATAGTAGTGCCAGTACATAAAGGAGGAGTGAGAAATAGAGTCGAAAATTACAGACCGGTCAGTTTGACATCAGTGGTAGGTAAATTAATGGAGAGATTGATATGCAATCACATCAGAAATGTATGTGAGGAGCGTAGGTGGTTTTCAAGTAGGCAACATAGTTTTACGCAAGATATTCATGCGAATCTCAGTTGGTGGGATATGAAGGGCCGGTTTAAGGCTACCGCAGTAGCGGGGGGCCCCACTACGATGCCCTTCAAAATTTGTCGTTACTTAACGAACAATTTTCCTACAAATACAAATATAGAATGTTAAGAAGCTGCGTTCACAATAGTCCTAGTGTCGAGAGCACCTTCAAGGTCGGGCCACACTGGACCGATCCGAGCCCGCACCGCACCGTCACTTTTCTTATTGTTGTCGCTCACATCGATTAAGTGAGTTCAAACGACACCGCGTGTCGGCCGAGTGTTGGCCGTGAATAGTTTGGTTTATTTTTTGACGGTGCGGGCCGGTCGATATCGGGAAGTGTATAGAAAGACTTCGGAAATTTCCGGTCCTTTATGACTAAATGTTGTTTTAACGTTACTGACTGCTTTAGAAAAGTGCCATTTTTTTCAGCTACACTTTAGGTTCAACAGATGTTCGCATTAACAAATTAAAGCTTTGCCAGAGGTAAAAGTCGATTTTAAGGCCTGTAAAAATTGCATCCGAGACCCGGAGACCTCCCATATCCGAAGCACACACCTCAAGCATCTGAATCTAGAAGTACTGAGAAATATGTATTCAATCATATAAAAGTACTTTTTTTTGGGGGGGGGGGGATAGCAAAAATAAATTATATGGAATAAAAGAAAGTTTATTTTATTGTGTTTGAATATTAATTTTTGACTCAGATTTGTCTCTTGACTCAGATGGTTACGGCGTACGATTGGAGAACTTGTCGTATTTCTTATAAGCATTCATTTATCATTATTTAAAACAAGTCCTGGAACGGGAGCCATGTCGCATTTCTTATAATCAGTTGGTTGCTTGTTCATTAAGAAATATGCCGCGTTGCATTTACGATGTGATTCTCTTTATACTTTATCTTTATATTACTTATCATTGTATGACTTTTGTGCGACTTTGGTAAATAATTAATCTTTAGTCGTTTTCCTTCACAATATAATCACACTTTTATTATTTAAGTACATCGTTTTCAATACATTATCGGACTTCTTCCTAGCAAGCACTCCTTAGCCGCTGCTCTAATAAGCAATCTCTTAGTATCTGTGTATCCTCTCGTTGTTATGGAAACCTCCTCCAAAGAGTATTAACCGGCCCGTGACATGGAACTCCTACTTCAAGGATGTTATTATACTATCGGTTATGCTACAAACTGAAAGTCCTTGGTTCAAATCCCTGTCTCAACTATAATTTGCCGGGTCTTAAAATTGACATTCACGTCTGGCAAAGCTTTGATTTGTTAATGCTAAGATGCTAGGACGCTTCGTGGTTCGAATTTCACGGTAATCTGTAGTTTTCCTTTTCAAATTAGTTGTCAACGATAGAGGTATACGGCGCCGCTGATAACTCTGTGATTGGAATTTATAGAGCACACGAAATTATTATTATTTTACAGAATCTTTGCGGTCTGCATTTAAATAAAAATGTATAATATTCTTATTTTTTTTGTTAAAAAAATATTGCGTGAATCGAAAGTAACCTCAACCAAAATATACACCTTAAATTTGAAGTGAGAGACGCTTGACATTTAATTGTGACTTTGTAGAGATACACGAAAATCTTTCAATCCAATACAGTGTGATGATCATTTGTTAAAACTGCTTTGGAATACTATTTTTGTCCATAATAGTTCAAACAATTGGGAGATAACAGACAAAAAAAGTATTTTAATGTACTTTATTATTTCTTATATTATAAAGCACAATACTCTATAATAAAGTACGGATAGTAGCCGCAGCTACGATCCCCAAATCACTTTTAAGGTAATTTTTTAACATTAATTCCGTGAAACAGCCAAATGTATACGTTAAAGGAGACTGAAGACCGAGTAGGAACTCGTCCGTCATACGGCCATGCTACGGACCAGTGTGGACGCATTTGGGAGGACGCGGGTTCGAATCCCCGTCCGGGCATCCAAATTTGGGTTTTCCATGGTTTCCCCAAATCACTCCAGGCGAATGCAGGGATGTTACCTTCAAAAAGGTCATCGCCGAATTCCTTCCCGTTCCTTGTCCCCAGTCCCATCTCGCCTCTAATGACCTTAGCCGTCGACGAGGCGTAAAGCAATAAGTAAAAAAAAAAAGTCAGGACGCGAGGGGGGCAGGCCGACACTCGCCCGAGTGTCGGTGCGGTGACGGCACGGGCTCGGCTCGGTCTAGTGTTGCCCGACCTTCATTGTTGATCCTATTTTCCCATAAACGAGACAGATTTGATGAATACCGCAGTTGTCGATCTTCTCTCGAACCGACGACGATATAGCTTTCATTTCTGTTCCAGTCGGTAGCCGGCTTCTTAGGAAATACCAGAAATACGCCTTTCTGCTCACAATGCCACCTGGCTGTTAGGGATTTCCGCTATCAATGGAGACAAGCGAGTTCGAATAACGGGCCCCAAACGTACCTTCCTTCGGCAGCCCAGTCAGGTGTGAAGTACGAACTAGGGATTGCAATCCAGCAAAGCGGGATCCCGCAATCCCGCATCATTAGACAGTCTGGCGGATCCTGCACAAAATTTAGCGGATCCGCAAAATCCGGCGGAAACGCGTGTCATTCTGCGTGACTCGCTGCCCCACTTGGTCTCTGTCGGATATTTTGCACTCTTTGCCTGTACCCTTCCAGTTGGCATTTGACTCATTTGAACAAGCGTTTGTTTTTGTCAACCTTCGTCATTCGTAAGTAAATAAATACACTTTTAGGTATTCATAAAAACTTTCGTTTGTTTCGAGTAGACATTTCTGTAATTTGAGTTATGGTGCGTATTTAGTACGATTTTCTAACTATATAATTATTTTTTAAGTGTCGCACACGTTATCGGAACTACACAGTTAGAGCTTTTTATTCACGGTTTCATTATTCCCATTTTCTGTATTTGCAGATAAATTAATTGTGAAAATTTCCTAATTTTCGGCTGAAAATTTGATTATTCGTTGATATGAAACTAATGTTATCGTAATTTTAACGATCGCGTACCGATTTATTTAACAGCTATCAAAAGGAAATTGTATTTCCTTTGACTTATTGTTGTTCTGGCCGCTGCCTAAATGCGTTTCTTTGACGAAAGCCACCTGCTTACATGTGCCGCTCAGGCTTTCGATTAATCCCTCTTCTCCTTGTTATTATTTCGAATAAAGTTAAAAAAAAAAGTTATAATGAAATTTTTACGGGTGTATCGATGAATTGTGTTGTAGGAACACCATACTTCGACGGCTGCCTCCGCCGTCTTCCTCACGTGTGTAATTTCGGGTGACAGGCAATGAAATCCGGAGATACAACCTATAAGGACTTCACTGCAATCATTCGGCGAGAAAGTCTTTCTTACTAAAAACTAATAATTTTCACTCTTTTAAACGTCGTTACGCCACATAAGTAAATCTGAAATACTTTACAGTTTACGTTTTGGTGAGTAGTTTCTTTTATTAACATGGAATCAACTGTAATATCAGTCAAGGAATCAGGAGATATAATAATGAATCACGCAAAAAAGGGCCAAGTCTCGTGCTTGTGCAGTGACAAAAAGTTATGAGATCTTGTTCTGATCCAAGTCTACACTTTACAGAGTATATTCACTTCACTTTGTTAAATGGAATGCTTTCTCGGTGTTATGGAAAGTTTATTTAGAATTTAAAAGAAAAAAACTCTGGTAACTTGGCCACTAAGCAAACCATATTTTTAAACTTATGTGATGTATTGTAAGGCACATAATATGACGTAAGACTCAATATTTTCCATTTTTATTATTTATTTAAGAATTGGTTTAGATTAAAAAACAAAAATGTAAAACCTCGAAATACGCTTAAGACACGCTAAAAAGTGTTAATGTAATTTTGTCAATCAAAATATTGTTAACTGTTAATTTTTATCATTTAACATTAAAAATTATTTATTAATTTAATTATTATTTAATTTATTAACGTTTTAAGTAACTATGTTTTAAATATATGCGTTAAAAAACTGTTTGTATCAATCCCGTCGGATCCCGTGGGATCCCACGGGATTGGCGCAAATCTAGCGCGGATCCCGCGGGATTGAAAACACTGCGGGATTGCAATCCTTAGTACGAACACAGTTTATGTGTATATGTCTGGTTTTATCCAGGGCCGGCGCTAGGAATTTCGGGCCCGATATAAAATGGGCGACCTTTTTTTTTATTTTTTAGTTCTACATACTCGCCGGGCGACAATGGGCAGATTCTCGGCTCCATGGCCTGGGCTCCTACAGCCGGTGATCGGGGCCCCCCATCAGCCGGTGGGCCCCGGTACTTTTGATCCTAGGGATTGCAATCCAGCAAAGCGGGATCCCGCATCATTAGACAGTCTGGCGGATCCGCACAAAATTAAGCGGATCCGCAATCCGCAAAATCCGGCGGAAACGCGTGTCAGTCTGCGTGACTCGCTGTCCCATTCGGTCTCTGTTGGAAATTTTGCACTGTTTGTCTGTACCCTTCCAGTTGGCATTTGACTGATGTCCACATGCGTTTGTTTTTGTCAACTTTCGTCATTCGTAAGTAAATAAATACACTTTTACGTATTCATCAAAACTTACGTTTGTTTCGAGTACACATTTCTGTAATATGATTTATGGTGCGTATTTAGTACGATTTTCTAACTATATAATTATCTTTTTAGTGTCGCACGGTTACAGCTTTTTATTCACGGCTTCATTATTCCCATTTTCTTTATTTGCAGATAAAGTAATTGTGACAATTTCCTAATTTGCGGCTGAAAATTTGATTATTCGTTAATATGAAACTAATGTTATTGTAATTTTAACGATCGCGTACCTATTTATTTAACAGCTATCAAAAGGAAATTGTATATCCTTTGACTTATTGTTGTTTTGGCCGCTGCCTGAATGCATTTCTTTGACGAAAGCCACCTTCTTACATGTGCCGCTCAGACTTTCGATTAATCCCTCTTCTCCTTGTTATTATTTCGACTAAAGGTAAAAAAAAGTTATTATGAAATTTTCACGGGTGCATCGTCGAATTGTGTTGTAGGAACACCATTCTTCGGCGGCTGTCTCCGCCGTCTTCCTCACGTCTGTAATTTCGTATGTTTGCAATGAAATCCGGAAATACAACCTATGAGGACTTCACTGCAATCATTCGCCGAGAAAGTCTCCTTTCTTACCAAAAAATAATAATTTCCACTCTAAAAACTTCGTTACGCCACATAAGTAAATCTGAAAAACTTGACAGTTTACGTGTTGGTGAGTAGTTTCTTTTAATAACATTGAATCAACTGTAATATGAATCAAGGAATCAGGAGATATAATAATGAATCACGCAAAATAAGGCCAAGTCTCGTGCTTGTGCAGTGACAAAAAGTTATGAGATCTTGTTCTGAGCCAAGTCTACACTTTACAGAGTATATTCACTTCACTTTGTGAAATGAAATCCTTTTATCGATGTTATGGAACGTTTATTTAGATTTTTTTTTTGTGAACTTTGGTAACTTGGCCATTAAGCAAACCATATTTTAAACTTATGTGATGTAATTATTGTAAGGCACATAATATGGCGTAAGACTCGATATTTTCCATTTTTATTATTTATTTAAAAATTGGTTTAGATAAAAACAAAAATGTAAAACCTCGAAATACACTTAAGACACGCTAAAAGTGTTAATGTAATTTTGTCAATCAAAATATTGTTAACTGTTAATTTTTATTATTTAACATTAAAAATTATTTATTACTTTAATTATTACTTAATTTATTAACGTTTTAAGTAACTATGTTTTAAATATATGCGTTGAAAAACTGTTTGTACCAATCCCGCACGGATCCCGCGGGATTGGCGCAAATCCCGCGCGGATCCCGCGGGATTGAAAACACTGCGGGATTGCAATCCTTATTTGATCCGCTTATCCCCCCCCCCCCCTAACGCCGGCCCTGGTTGTATCAGAACCCGTGATTTGTTTCATACAAGAGTGTAGAATTGATCGTAAGTACTTGTCAGGTGCTAAACATAGGTGTGATATTCTGAAAGAGCAGGTGTGGCAAAAGGGTTCATTAAACAAGTTTTAAATCGAACTAACAGTGTTTATACGAATGTACATTGTGATATAAAAGAATTTGGTGTTATTAAAACGTCATCTGTAGACAGGCCCGCCGCTAGCTTTTTGAACGCCCGTGTGCGATGCCGATTATGCCCGGTCCCTGTCTAACTACAGCCAGTGTTTCCGAACCGGGTCAAAAAACTGTTGAGATTGGTGCCTCTTCGAACATTATTTGCCTCCCCCCATTGTAGTCGCCTGAAACAGCAGTTGAGCTAAAAAAAGGTCGTCCGCTACATAAGCTACGTCGCGGCGACAATGGAGTGGCAACTATTGCGGGGCGCCGACAGTGTATAATATTCAAACTTCTTTGGGGACAGTCGATCACTCGATTTGCCGCCGCCCCCCCCCCCCCCCACGATGTGCCGCCCGCATGCGGTGCACGCCTTGCGTGCCTGTCTGTCGATACTGCTGAACAATTGTATGGCCTGCGCACGAAAAACACAGTGACTGACGAAACTGTCTCACTAGTGGAAACACCTACTAGTTCCTGCAGAAGAAAACGTAACTGGACAGCTTCGAGAAGAAAGAACATTGCCTAAGGAAGTTAACTGCCTTCTAGTTGTCGATGATCTTACCGATCCGGGAACCAGGCAGGATATTATAAATGATAATTTTAGGATAACAGGCCTATATATTTAAAGGCGTGTATTGCTCTGAACCTGTTTCAGCAACTTGTGTAATTTCGTTCGAATAAACTCATTCATCTTTCGACGTTTCATATAAAAAGTTATTGAATTAAAATGTGTGTGCCTGCTTACATGTCTCCAAACCCAAAAACCTATATGTACTAGCAAAGAAAGGCAAGGAAAGAAATGTCGTTTACAAAAAGTGTATTCTAAACCAGTGGTCCGCAACCGTGACAAGGTGAAAGGTGTGCCGCGAAATTTTACCCATTGTAAGGAATTAATTGTCAAGTTTTTTATTAATTATATTTTAGTTCCATGTGTCACGAATTGTTGCGTATTGTCGTATTCTAAGAAATTAAACGATATTTATATACTCACAGTTGCTGTTAGTTTTTTTTAAAAAACATTCATTTCTAAATTTCTTTATTCCTCGCCTCTACTGTTGAGCTTTGAGGTTCTGTTTATATTTACCGCATGCTCTGTGTACATGATTTTCCCTCCGTCTAAACAATCCTTATTTTATTACGTTGTCGCTTCTCCAACATATACTACTTTGTCCCTGAACCGTTGCACCGACGCCTTGTTAGACATTAGTGTAAAAGCAATCGGCACTATATTAGTTACTTCTTTGAAGTTTGTAAATCCTGCTTCTTACAATTACTCCAGTTCCATCATAGCTGTGCTCTGAAGTGGTCTGAAAACTGTTAATAGTTAGTCTCGATATTTTCTATTACAATTAGAAGACTATTTTAGTTCTTCAAGATGGACGAATTCCTTGAATGGAATGTTCCGATGATACTTACTTATCTTATTTTTTTGGTGTAGTGAAAAAACGTGTCAAATTCCCGAATATATCATCTGTGGTGAAAAACCCAGTAATGCACTATGGTTACCAGTAACTGAAACGACATTTGTCAACAAAACATTCTTCTTTTTTCAAGCAGCGATGTCAATTATTTTTGTCAGTTTGTTAGAAAATAAGAAAAAACAAATAACGTTCATAACCAGGGGCCGGCCTTAACCATCTACGGCGCCCGGGCCAGTAATGCGTCTGGCGCCCTTTTATTTTTGATTATAATTTTTTAAAAATATTTTGAATTTTGTACCATATTTTTTACTGAAATAATATAATAGTACAAACATGTATTTATTATTATTAATAATAATACATGTTTTATACATTTATTCTCTAAACAATTTCATTTAGTCATGAAACTTTAAATGAAAAACGAAAATTAAAACAAAAAAACTAAAACCTTACTTTCCTAGCCTTTTTGTCAGCAAAATCTCTTATAAGATTGGCAAAATCTAGGTTTCCTGCAACTTGATTTTCAATGGACAGCGAGGCTAAACTAGTTAATCTTGTTTGACACATTGTGGACCGCAAGTACGTTTTCATCAGTTTTAGTTTAGAAAAACTGCGTTCGCCACTTGCAACAGTCACTGGTATTGTTAACAGAATACGCAGCGAAATCCAGGTGCTGGGATATAACTCTTGAATATTGTACTTTTGATAAAATTTTATGTTTCAACAGGTATTGCCTGATGGTCTTCGAGATAGTGCTGGAGACCTAAAATTTCATCGCACTATAATCTCCATCAATGTCAGATTTAAAGTTGATCGTTAACTTTTCTTGCAGTACAGAACAATGTCGCATTAGTTTTTCTTTATTTTGATTTTTTTTTATGTTAAACAAGAAATTCCACGTTGCAGAGAAATCTTGCATCTGTTGAAATATTTCCTTCATAGATATATGCACGGTGTCCAAAAGAACATTAAAAAATTTGCTTCAAACCTTTCTTTTTGGATCAGTTATTGTTTTATCAACAGCCTCTTCACCCGGTCTACGTTTAATATGTCTTAGTCGAGTTTGTGGTTTGAAAACTTGTTGCGTGTCAGGCTCCGATGCTAATTCAGTTGCTGTTACAATACCCTGTTCCAGACCTGTTTGTCTATATGTTTTCAAATAAGAGCAACATTTATCAAGCATTTCAGTAAAGTCGACAAAGTTGATTTTAGATGACTGACTGGCTCTGTCACAACATTAATTTGAAAAAGAACATCATACCATATTATAAGAGGAACAATAAAGCTGAAATCTTTTATTCGTCCTGCCAGTGTGGTCGCTTCGTATGACGTCGAGGCATCGCTTTGTTTGGTAACATCGGCCAAGGAAACCAAAGTATCATGCATATCACATAATTGATAGCGAACATGGAGGAAGGAATTCCTTCCTCCATGATAGCGAACCGCTTTAACGCTTTCAATTCCAGCTTCCCAGCGCGTGTCACTTAAATTTTCAGGGTGTATATTTTCAAATGATTAGTAAAAATTTTCCATCTATTTACCGATCCTGCACAGGGCCGGCGGATAATGTGGGTATGGTGGGTAGCAGTACCCACCCGGGAAATTGAAAGCTACTGAGCTTGCATGGAGGAAAGAAATGAGAGAATTCAAAATGTTGTAAAATGGACTTTGTACCCACAATAACGCCAAGAGCGAAGCGCAAATTCCTTTGATGCTTCAACAGAGATCGCCACCCCAGCTGTCACCTACTGACAGTGGCGGATCTACAAATTTTTCCGAGACGGGTAAAAACCTTGAGACTGCCGCCCCTTCAAACATGAATTTGCCGCCCGGGGCGGTACAGAGCTATTCTTTGATTTTGCCGCCCCTGATGGTTGCCGCTTGGGGCAGTAGAGTTAAAAAAAAGTCACCGCCGCAGGAATTTGCCATTTAACGCTCCTTCAAACATGATTTTGCCGCCCCCTGAAATTGTCGCCCGGGGCAAGCGCCCCGGTTTGACCCCCCCTAGATCCGGCACTGCCTACTGAGCTCCATAGACGGCAAACAATTGACGTGTGTGAAAGCAAGAATACTACGGTAAAATATCTTACGTCCAAAACTGTCAAGCGTAAAAGCCGCTATTTCGAAGGAGCCTCAGATGAATCCTTGTGTAACTGTGTATTATCGTTAAAAAGCTCAAATGGATAAATTCACAGTCAAGCTGTAAAGTAGAAATGAATTGAGTGTAAAAAATGCTAGAACGTGAAGGATAAATTACTATCGTCCTTAGACATAGGTCCACTGTAGCTTTAAGAGAAGGTCTTGTTCAGTCAGCTGACAGTCAAAATCGTGAGAGTAAGTAAAGTAAATTATTATTTTTGTTCCTCATTATATACACAAGTATATTGGCAATGGATATTCACGCGTATGTTCTAGAGCTGAAACGGAAGTTAGATTATGGAAGCGGAAACAGAAGCAGAAGTTGCATGAAAATGTCAAAGATTCAATTTTTTTACAAAAAATCTCTAGATTGGACTTCGTTTTGGTTTCATTTGAGACATACTACCGGTTACACAACAAAATACATATTTGCCTGATAAACTCTCACGGCACGAGTTCTCTTCATACCAGCTGCACTGAAGCGTTGAAAACGTTGATAATATCAACGTGGTACAATTGATATCAACGGTTCATTCAAAAGAGATGATCGATAACCATACAGAACAGTCGAAAAGTATTTGGTTCCTTGAAGGCCCTGGCGAAACTAGGTCTTTCTGTAAGAGGAGCCAACAACGATGAAAATTCAAATTTGATGGCATTTTTAAAGGCTCGAGATGATGGTGTGGTTGCAAAGAGATGGTTACAAATGGCATCATGACTGTCAGAATGAAATTCTTGATTTGATGACTACTACACTATTGTCTGGAATCAAGAAATAAAGATGAGCATCTTGCCCTAGAATCGTTTCGGAAGATTTCATTGCAAGTGAATATTTTATTGGATTGTTTTTAACTGCGAACACAAAGGCAGAAACCTAATTTGATACGATCATTGACATTTTCGTTAAACACAAATTGGCACTCTAAAAACTCAGAGGCCAGTGTTAAGATGGGACTTCTAATGTTTCTGGAAAAATAATAGGATTTCAGTCATGAATAAGCAAAGAAGAGCCTCGTGTTTTATTTGCACAAGGTAGTGCTTACAATCTGTAGTACGAGATGGAATTGAAAGAGTTATAAAAGCAAGAAAATTCATTGGAACTGTTAAAGATTTGATAAATTTCATGCAAGACTCGACGAAATGACTTGGACAATGTCATAAACGACAAATCGGAATAGAGAAAGAAACTAAAGATAATTTACCTTCTCTTGCAGCTATTTTCCGACAAGGTATTCATAAAGATTACAAGTTTAATCTATTTTTTAAATTATGGTTTTGTATTTGTAGACATATTTATTAATTTTTACAGATGGTTAGTCAGAATAAAATCTCTTAATACAGTAAGAGAAAGTTATCAGTATCTAATGCAATTTTTATACTATCATTCTGTAGCCAGAGAAGTAGATTCTGGATTTTACTCCGACATGGAATTGTTTGAGTGTTTATATTTAATAATTTACGATAGAATTTTTTGATCACGTCGAAAATTTGAATGCAGATCTAGAGAAATCGAATGTATGAGTCAATTGAATCGTATAAGAAGATAGAAGCAATCACCGGCGCTTTTACTGTGCTCGAGATTCAAAATTCGAAGAAATTTGGCGGGAAAGTGTGCGGTTAGGTGTTAAATTTGAAATCAACAGATTAAAAATCCTACATTAGCCTAAAATTCTCAAGCGTCTCGACCAGGGCAGAAACAAAAATCTCCCATTTTTTCCGTAAATCTTATAGTGAATTTATGATCAAGTAATCAAGTCCTTAAAGAGTCGATTCTAGAGTGATTCACTCTGGGTTAGCTCACAAATATTGGAAGAATTATAATTTTCTAGAACATGATTTTGACCAAGAATGATTGCTGAGTGATAGAGGCATGATTTTGTAACTTATGAAATGGCAAGATAAGCAGGCAAAAAATTTGAGAGGGATTGTGGATTTTTTACAAAAGAACAAATGAATTAGAGGACTCATACCAGAGTTTGTGCGCTTAGTTCGACTACTCGTACGCTTTCTGGTCTTGTTCGAATGAACTAAGTTTTTTGGTCTTAAGCCGACTCAGACTTACGCAAGATCGACGATATTTGCAAGATACACTCAATAACATCGCAATATTACAAGTATATGGTAATCTCACTGACGAACCAGGATTGGAAAAATTGTTGAATCGGTTCATTTCCACACAAGCAAAGTGCAGTACAGTTTTTGCCTGCGCAATTAAATCTAAATAGTGAATTAAAAAAAAAAATTGTATACAATTAAAATTTATTGAATAAATTGTATGACAAATTTTTAAAATTCATATAGTTTTTATCCCTATGAATCTCTTTTATGAATTTGTATTATTGATATTATTATTATTATTGTAGGTAAGATGACCAAAAACATTTTCAGCAAGTCCTCACACCCAATTGCCTGACTACCCACCCGGGCCTAACATGAAACGCCGGCCCTGATCCTGCAAATAAATTAAACCTTTTTATAAAATTCCGAACAGGGTAACGGATTTTACCGATGATTTTGCCGCATCGCATAATTAAATTGTAACTGTGGCATCCACATGGTACAAAAAAAGGTAGCGGATTTATGTCCATAATTCTTTAAGTACGCCTTTATTTTTTCCCTTCATGTTTGCATCATTATCATAACCCTGTCCTCTGCAGTTGTTATTGTCAAGACCATGATCACTCAATGTTTTTAAAATACTTTCTGTGAGACCTGCACCCGTTGTATCTACTATTTGCAAAATGAAATAAATATTCTTTTATGCTAACGGCATCCCCTGTTATGTCGGCGCATCTTAATGTGATTGAAAGTTGCTCTTTATAACTTATATCAGGAGTACAATCAGCTATGATTGCGTAATACTTTGAATCCTTTATATGGGATACTATGGTAGAGATAACTTTTGATGCCATAATTTCTATTAATTCATTTTGTATATTTTTGCCTCAATAATGGTCAGCCAATCACCGTTCAATGCCTTTCTAACATGCTCTTCCATGACGGGGTCAAATTTCGCCATTAATTGTACAAGGCCTAAGAATTTTCCGTTATTTGGAGTAAATAATTTATCGGATGACCCTCTGAATGCCATGTTGTTTTCAGCCAAATACAAGATTATGTGCATCAGTCTTTGAAGCACATTGTTCCATCGTATTCTTTCTTTAGAAATTACCCGCGTTTCCCTTGTCAAATAGTTGAACCAGCTTTGAACCTGATTTCAGCTTCAGTCCATTGAATAAATGCTTTTTTATGTGCAGGACTATTTTCATGCACTTTCAAAGTTTCACTTAAATGTTTCCATTTTTTGAAACCTTCAGTAGTGGTCAAATTTGCAGTTGACTTTAATCAAAGTCGACAAACAAAAACAAAACACTATCGTTTGATATTGAATAAACTAACCACCGACGTCTGATAGTTTCTTCGTTTGGAAGCTTTCTTGAGTTGAAGAGAAATGACGCCCATTTTGATCTTTCGAAAATTATTTAAATGTACTTGCGAGGGCCCAAACAAAATAATGTGATAATATTGCTCGCATTAAGTACTTTTGGCCACGTAGCTACAAACAGTGAGATAACAGGAATCAGGCAAAAGAAAGTATTTATCATACCTTATTACTTTCGTAGATTATAAAGTATGCCTACGCAAAATAAAATACACTACTCTATAATAAAGTACGGGAGGTAACCCTAGCTGCGATTCCCATATCATTTTTAAGGTAATTTTTCTTTACATTAATACCGTGAAACAACAAAATTTAAAAGTTAAAGGAGACTGAAGACCGCGTAGGAACCCGTCCGTCACACGGACGAGCTACGGACCAGTGTGGACGCGAGGGGCGAGCCGTCATGGAGCGTCCATAAACTACGTGGCACGGTCTAGATGAGGAGGGTTTGGCTGGAAAGTTACACTGGGCTACGTGGGAGAGGGGAGGCTGAGGGGTTCCGAGCAAGGCAATGTAGTTTTTGATTCATATTATTTGTCACAGTTAAAATGGGGTACAGAACACTCAACAGCATGTAAATATTTATTTCCGTCATTTAATTATCTCCGTATGTAATTTACGATAGTCTGACAAGAGAAAACAGTACCTACAAAATGTCTTCTGGAATGAATAGGGCAAATAGCTACGTACTACGTGGGGTGGGGAAGAATAGAGACAAAAGCCACGCCAGGTACGTAGGTGGGGGGGGGGGTTCAGAAGAGGTCAAAAGCTACGTGGTTTATAGATGCTCCCTAATTAGGCCGAGTGTTGGTGCGGTGACGGTATGAAAAGGTTTTTTTTTTTTTTTTTAAGTGCTTGTGAATTTACGAGTATGGGGGCATCCACAAATTACGTGAGGTTTTTTTCCGGATTTCTGGACCCCCCTCCCCCCTCCCCACTGGTGAGACTGGTGAGATCTTGAGATCTGGTCGGTGTGGAAACTTTTGTAGACCTTTTTTTTTAGGTCACACCCTAACTTTTTTGACGAAATACCCTCCTAAAATCGACTTTGGCGCAAATTGTAGCCCTTTTTTTCCCCCCAATGTAGAAAGCGTAGAAAGGATAGTACAGGAGGACTAACACGAGTTACACTTTCTAATTGTATTATATTAAAAATATGTTCATATATTAATAAAAATTCACACTAGTATTTATGTGAATTTATATTAGGCCTATTAATTTTGTGTGTTATTTGTTAATTGTGTTACGCAAGAAAAATTACGAAAATTATTAATATTATTGTTTAATACCTATGCAAACAAAGATAAGTCAATGAAAGACTATTTTTATGAACATGCCTCCAAACCATGGAGCAAAGTATGAGTTCTATTCGAAATCTGGACAAAAATTGAGTCTCTGTGCAGATACAACAGTTAAATTTTTATTAGAGTAAAAATAACACGAGTAGTGGAAACTGCCAGAATATTTTACGTTTTGCTATATCCGTTAGAATCAGTATTACTATTACTACTAAATGAAGTTTTAATTAAAATTAACTACGTGGTATATTGCAATCACATTACGCGAAGTAACTGGGTTTTCTGAAGGCTTTTATAGTAATAAATATATAAAATCGAGTGACACTGTGGTAATAAAAAATGAAAAAAACTTATGTTAGATTATACTTTATTTTTATTACCTGATCTTTCAAGGAATTCCGCTATTTTTCCAAATATTGTCCTTCACAGATTGGTCCATGTACAATGGTGAAGAAACATCATATATGCACGGAAATTTACACAATACTTCCACCAATTTTTCATCTTTATCCGCTGTAAATAACGACTCTGTTCCGCTAGCGGCTGAGTCTACACTGCTCTGGGAGCGATACAGTCGCGCTGCTCAAGCAGCCGTTTCCGAGAACGCGGGTCACTTCATAGGAAGCGCTCTCGTTGTTTTCCATATAGCAGCCCATACATTAGCGGGGAAACGGTCAGTCCTGGAATGCGGTGAGCCAGAGTCCATCGCAAATACTTCTAGTTTGAGGGCGACAACACGCCAGGGTTTTCACCCCACATTCCAAGCGTCGGCGTGTGATCCCTCGATCGCTATTAACACACAGTCTGACAGACCGTCTTGGACTGACGCATATGCTGCAATGGACGCTCGTCTTCCTGACTTTATTAAACTGTACGAGACCTTCCCATGTTTATCCATTTATATTTATGTAGATATAAACAAATATGTTTATATACATTTACCTTCATATAATCATTCCTGAGTTCCTCGTACAATATTTTGCAGATTTCAGGTTTAACATGTCCCAAAGATTGGAAGACCCTTCAAAGGGTCCGTAGTAACTGTGTCTTTGAACATTGCCGCGTGTGTGTGGTCAACGAAGGACCAGGAATGACCGGCGGACCGTACCATCCCTGGCCTCCTGGCCCCACGCTTTTCTCGATAGTCTATGTAGCAGTGATTAACTGCATAGAAATCGCACCTTTGTTAATGAGGGATACGACAAGCTACAAGATGACAGGTCTTGTTACACATGCTAAATACCTACACCCACGAGATAAGTCCATAAACGTTAATACGCTGAATTTCGTTTTTCTTTAGATCGACAGAAATATGTAATTAAATTAAATGGTTAAGTTAAGCTGGGACGCGCGGCGCCCTCCAGACCCCGGCGCCCCGGGCGGTAGCCCGGGTCGCCCCCACCCTAAAGCCGGCGCTGTTCATAACCACTACAGTACGTGTTTCGGAAAAAGTACGGGAAGCTAGTTATAAGGAATCCGAACTTATCGTAAAGGCCAAGAAACCACATACAGTAAGTGAAACGCTGTTAAAGCCTGTTTGTAAAGAGATGGTAAGAATAGTTCTGAGTTTAGAATCTGCTAGTGAAATTTCAGAAATTCCTCTTTCTGCTGACTCAGTCAGTCGCCGAGTTATTGATACGCGCTATGTCTCGTGATACTGAAGACATTATGAAGGAGAATATCAACAGTCAGTAGTTCTCACTTCAGATCGAAGAGTCCGCAGATATTAGCCACCACGCAGAACTTCTGGCTTACATTGCTACATCGAAGGAGATGTAATTATAAGTAATTTTTTCTTTTAAAAGAAACTACCGGTGAAGACATATTCCGTTTGACCGATGAATATTTGCTTCTTAAAGAATTAACATGGAAGGATTGTGTTATTCTTTTTACAAACGGAGCGGCCCAGTGAAAGGATTTGCAGCTAAAGTACGCGAAGTAAATCCCAACCTACGGTGCGATCATTGTCTCATTCACCACAAAGCCAATGTTGCTAAGTCTCTGCCACCTTCTCTGAAAGATGTGCTCGGTGAAGTAGTAAAAGTTGTGAACTTCATAAAATCGCTGCTCCTAAATTTTCAGTTTTATGTCAGGAAATGGGTTCAGAATACACATACAAAAGTACGCTGGCTGTCACGATGAAAGGTGTTACAGCGAATATATGAACTTAGAGATGAGGTCCAGGCATATTTGTTGATGAAAGACATAATTACGTGGATTTATTCGTAAATGGCGATTGGTATGTAAGTTGGCATATCTTACCGACTTTTCGTACACTTGAATGAGCTGAACATCAAAATGCAAGGTAGGAACGAAAATATTCTTATTAATATGGATAAGATTAAATTGAGAATAAGATGGATTTGTGGTTAAAGAGGACTGAAAAAGGGGCGTTTGAGATATTTCCGACTGTATGGTCACTTGATGACAGTAATAAAATGGTGACGGACTTAATTAAAGAACATTTAGAAGGCCTTCAGCAGAGATTCGAAAAGTGCTTTGGAGAAAGTGTTGAAGATTTTTAATAGATTCGTGATCCATTCGTTCCAAATTCGGAACATCTTCCAGTTAATATTCAAGAGAAACTTGCAGATTAAAAGCTGAAGAACTTTGAAATTAAAACTTCTCGAAGTTCCTTTAGATACATTTTGGCTAACAATAAGGAATGGAATTAATGTGTTACTGCCATTTCCAATACATATTTATGTGAATTGGGCTTCTCGACGTTAATTGAGATTAAAACATCCAAGATAGAAAGACTTAAATCCGTCTATGAAGAACGATTGTCAACGATTTCTCACGGATCAGCCACCTGTGTGCTGTTAAGCAGGCACAAGTGCCACATTTAAAGTATGAGTACAATTATTTACTTAATAGCAATATAAAAATGCCTGATTATTAATTTTATGCAACCGCTGTTTTTACCTATCATTTTTTTACGTCTTAAGGGCTTCATACCCCGTAAAAAATTTCGTATAATGAAGTATTTTTTTTTGGTAAGTGTGCCGCGAGATTTATAGATAACCTTATGGTGTGCCGCGAGTAGGAAAAGGTAGCGGACCACTGTTCTAAACACACTGAGGTGACAAAAGTCATGGGATAGCAATATGCAAAATATAGATGGCAGTAGTGTCACTTACAAATTGTATAACTGGTTAGTTTGCTGGGCAGGACTTTAATTTGTGGTCAAATCCTTCGTGTGAGAAGGTTGATTATGCGATTATGACCACACGAGAGATTAACGGATTTCGAACACGGTATGCTAGTTGGAGCTTAAAATGT